>SJYA01004025.1:0-42645 GCA_006410615.1 Neotragus moschatus | reverse complement strand
TTCTTATCTCTCCTTGCTATTCTTTGGAACTCTGCATTCAAATGGGTATATCTTTCCTTTTCTCCTGTTCTTTTCACAGCTATTTGTAAGGCCTCATCAGACAGCCGTTTCGCTTTTTGGCATTTCTTTTTCTTGGGGATGGTCTTGATCCCTGCCTCCTGTAAATGTCACAAACCTCCGTCTATAGTTCTTCAGGACTCTATCTATCAGATCTAATACCTTGAATCTATTTTACACTTACACTATAATTGTAAGAAATTTGATTTAGGTCATATCTGAATGGTCTANCCTCATCAGACAGCCGTTTCGCTTTTTGGCATTTCTTTTTCTTGGGGATGGTCTTGATCCCTGCCTCCTGTAAATGTCACAAACCTCCGTCTATAGTTCTTCAGGACTCTATCTATCAGATCTAATACCTTGAATCTATTTTACACTTACACTATAATTGTAAGAAATTTGATTTAGGTCATATCTGAATGGTCTAGTGGTTTTCCCTACTTTCTTCTATTTCAGTCTGAATTTGTCAATAAGGAATTGATGCTCTGAGCCACAGTCAGCTTCCGATCTTGTTTTTTCTGACTGTACAGAGCTTCTCCATCTTTAACTGCAAAGAATATAATCAAAATCTGATTTCGGTGTTGGCCATCTGGTGATGTCCATGTATAGAGTCTTCTCTTGTATTGTTGGAAGAGGGTGTTTGCTATGACCAGTGTGTTCTCTTGGCAGAACTCTATTAGCCTTTGCCCTGCTTCATTCTGTACTCCGAGGCCGAATTTGCCTGTTACTCCAGGTGTTGCCTGACTTCCTACTCTTTCATTGCAGTCCCGTATAATGAGAAGCACATCATTTTTGGGTGTAGTTCTCTCAGTGGGGCTTCCCTATTGGCTCAGGTGGTAAAGAATCTGCCTGCAATTTGGGAGACCCAGGTTTGATCCTTGTGTCAGGAAGATCCCCTGGACAAGAGCAGGGCTACCCACTCCAGTATTCTTGCCTGGAGAATTCCATGGACAGAGAAGCCTGGCAGGCTACACTCCAAGGGGTCACAAAAATTCAGATGTGACTGAGTGGCTAATACTTTCAGTAATATTTTCTTATTTTCAATGTGGAAAAAATTTTAATAAAATTTATCTTTTTACGTGGCATACTTTCCTTTTTATTAGGTAGCAGTAGCAATGCAAAAGCTATTGAAAATCAAATTCCATTTCCAGCCTACTGACGACAGACCTTAAAGATGTCTAGAGGCCCCATGGTAGCATTGGTCTGACTTCACAGTCCTCTTCATTGCCTGCTGCGCCCTGGGTTTCTGCAGATGAGAGAGTCCTTCAGGCCTCCCCATCTAACTGTCCTGCTAACTCTCCATCTAATTGTCCTGCTCTGACATTGCCACTTTCTCATCCCTCCAGACTGAGTTCATTTTGTTATTTACTTACATGTTGATTTCAGACTGGATGTTTGTCTGCAAGCTGCTGCTGCTGCTGCTAAGTTGCTTCAGTCGTGTCTGACTCTGTGCGACCCCAGAGACGGCAGGCCACCAGGCTCCCCCATCCCTGGGATTCTCCAGGCAAGAACACTGGAGTGGGTTGCCATCTCCCTCTCCAATGCATGAAAGTGAAAAGCGAAAGCAAAGTTGCTCAGTCGTGTTCGACTCCTAGTGACTCCAGCTTACATGAAAAGACATTTTACCAGAAGGACATAGGGGGCTCATAGGACCAATGGGAGGCTGCAGGGATAGGGGCTGAAATGGGCAGACATCACTCGCTTGGAAAACTGGGTCATGAGAAGCCCAGTGCGGTCTCTCAGCAGGAGCTTGGTCCACAGGCTGGTGTGGCTGCGTAGGAAGAACATCCGCCAAGTGCTCCTCTGTCCTTGTGCAACTTGCTCAAGAATGAACATTCCAAAAGAGAGGGTCGTCTGAGCCAAGTTGGACTTACGTGAGAGTCTGGCTGCTTTGGTTTTTGCTCTGGGAGACTGGCGTGGGAGGAGGCAAGAATGATCTCTCACCTGAATTGTATAACATGAGGACTCACCTAGAGGTAAGCAAAGAGCTCTTGTTAAAGGGGAGGGAGGGACGGTTAAAGGTTGGAGGGCTGAAAAATGACACTGTTATCCTAAATAGATGGTAAGTCACTCCAGGGCAGTTACAGGGCCCTGAGTATAAACTGGGAACCACCTTGCTTGTGATCGTTGTTTACAGTGGTAAACACAGTTCAGAATGCGCTCAAAGGATTTATCCTCTGGTGGGGAGTTCCTAGTTCTCAGTGCAAAGTGGAACATGACACCTTAGCCCCTTGTTCTCTGGGCAACCTCCATGATAATCCACTACAGCATCAATCATTTTAAAGAGGAAAGAAAAGGTAAGGTTAGTTACAGAATAAACTCAACCATGTTAAAATAGAATAAGAAATATATCCACTAAAATATTGAGTGAGAATGTCTGGATTATGAAAGTGTAGGAAATTTTAATTTACATGTTTTGCTTTATTTTCTGTATTTTCTAAATTTTCTACAATAACCACATATTACTTAATGACATTATGGTCAGTAGTGATTAATATCCTCACCCCTCTAATATGTTTTACTTATATTTATAAGTTGGATAACTTTGAATCCCTTTTTGAAATAGTAATTTTAAAAAGTGAAAATAGGGCTTCCTTGGTGGCTCAGTGGTAAAGAATCCGCCTGATGGTGCAGGAGACCTGGGTTTGATCGCTGATCCGGAAGATCCTACATGCCGCAGAACGGCTAGACTGGTACGCCGCAGCTGTGGAGCCTGTGCGCCAGAGCCCGGGAACTGCAGTTACTATAAGACTCTGCGCCGCAAGTGCTGAAGCCCAGGCGCCTGCGCTCCACAGCAAGAGGAGCCGACGGGCCGCAACCAGAGTGGCCCCGCTCTCGGCAGCTAGAGAAAAAGGCGCACAACGACGAAGACCCAGCACAGCTGAAAGTAAATAAATAAAAAGTTTTAAAGTCAAATGATTTGTACTTTAACTTGTAAGTGAACATTTCGTTGACCTATGCTGTCTGGAGAGAAGAACGTACATCCTCATGAACTTCCACGGAACGGAAGCACTTACGTGTCAGCGCCCAGGTCATTATTCGCGCTACCCGCTCCTTCCTCTCCTGCGCCTCCCAGCCATCCTGACTTCCCCCACTGTTGACTGACTCTGCTGGGTTTTGAACTTTCTATAAGTGCAATCATGGAATACTTATTTGCGTGTGTTTGCCATCTTTTATTCAACTGCCTGTTTGTGAGCTTCATCCATATTGCTGTGTGTAGCTGTAGGTTATTTATTATCATTGGTGTAATTGATATTGCATAAATTTATCATGATTTTTAAATCCACTCCACTGACGAACATTTAGTCCGTCTACTTCCCCCCAGTTTTAGGTTACTATGAATAGTGCTACTATCAGGGTTGTTGTATGCGTGTTTTGATGAACATATGTATGCTTTTCTGTTGAGTGTCTACCAGGGGTAGCACTACTGGACCATAACGTGTGTATATAACCAGCTTTCGCAAATACCGCCAAGCCCCTTTCTACACTCCCTCCCTTTCAAGTGATGCTTCGCAGTTCTAGTTGACCCAGATCTTTCCCAACACTTCACATTGCTTTTTCTCTTTTAGCCATTATTATGGGTATGCAGTGGTTATCTGGTGGTTTCAGTTTGTGTTTGGCAGTTGGCTAATAGGATTGAGCGCTTTTCATATGTTTATTACACATTACCCTTTTCATAAAGTGCACATTTACGTGCCCCCTTTCCTGTCTGCTAATACCTATCAGATTATGCTTGATAATTATGCATTCAAATCGTCTCTGTATTTAATTATTTTCTGTACCCTTGATTTATCAGAGCTTTTCCCCCCCAAACATTAGAATCACCTACTTGCCTAGAAAATCCCATGGATGGAGGAGCCTGGTAGGCTGTAGTCCATGGGGTTGCTAAGAGTCGGACACGACTAAGCGACTTCCTTTTCACTTTTCACTTTTATGCCTTGGAGAAGGAAATGGCAACCCACTCCAGTTTTCTTGCCTGGAGAATCCCAGGGACGGGGGAGCCTGGTGGCCTTCCGCCTATGGGGTTGCACAGAGTCGGACATGACTGAAGCAACTTAGCAGCAGCAGCAGCAGCAGCTTTGAATAAATGTTGTTCCTGGAACCTCATCCCTATGAAGTCAGGACTTTGAATTAGTGAAATCAGTTGCAGCACCAGCCCTGGCATTTGGTAAAACTTTAAAGCTTGATTTCAATCTTACCAAAGAGTTGCAAAAATAGTACAAAAAATTCCCATATTTCCTTCAACAATTTTCATCGGATGTTTACATTCTATCACATTTGTTTTATTATTTATTTCTACATCTATATGTATTTTTATGCTTATATCTAGGTTTAGATTAAGATCTAATTTATTCTCTGAATCATTTGAGAGTAAGTTTCAGGTGTCATGCTCTTTTACCTCAGTCCAGCAGTTTTTGAGAGAGCCTTTTTTTTCCTTGGAGTTTGGTTGGTTTCTACTTTCTAAATTTTCAAAGTTATGTTGTTAGGTCCAAATAGGATATGTTTGCTATATCTTTTTAGTGAATTGTTTCTTTTTTATTGAAATGTAGCTTCAATATTATAAGGTGTAATATTATTTAGTTTCAGGTATACTACATAGTTGTTTGACATTTGCATATATTATGAAATGATCGTGATATCATTTATAATAATCCTTATAACCATCTGTGGAGAAGGCAATGGCACCCCACTCCAGTACTCTTGCCTGGAAAATCCCATGGGTGGAGGAGCCTGGTAGACCGCAGTCCGTGGTGGCCCAAAGAGTCGGACACGACTGAGCGACTTCATTTTCACTTCTCACTTTCATGCATTGGAGAAGGAAATGGCAACCCACTCCAGTGTTCTTGCCTGGAGAATCCCAGGGACGGGGGAGCTTGGTGGGCTACCGTCTATGGGGTCGCACAGAGTCGGACACGACTGAAGCGACTTAGCAGCAGCAGCAGCAGCAGCATAACCATCTGTGGCCTATTTAGTTTATAACTGGAGGTTTGTGCCTCTTAATGCTGTTCACCTATTTCAGCCTCTTATCCCCCTCCCACTGGCTGCCACTATCTCTTCTCTGTTCTCTGCATCTGAGAGTCTCTTTGCATTCTGTTTCGTTTCTTTGTTTTGTTTGTCAGATTCTACATATAAGTGAAATCATACACTATTTATCTCTCTTACTTCACTTAGCGTAATGCTCTCTAGGTCCATCCATACTGTTTCAAATGGCAAAATTTCATTCTGTTTATGGCTGAGTAGCATTCCATCCTGTGTGTGTGTTGAGTTGGTCAAAAAGTTCATTCAGATTTTCTGTACCATCTTATGGAACACTCACATGAACTTTTTTTGCCATATATACATTAATATTTATATATGTGTATAGATAGATGGATAGATATCACATCTTCTTTAACCATTCATCTATCATCACCTATCAATAGACATTTAGGTTGCTTCCATATCTTGGCTATTGTAAATAATGCTGTAATGAACATTCACGTACATTTTCTTTCTCTTTTATTCAATTTTTTAAAAATTGAAGTATTGTTGATTTACAATGTTGTGCCAATCTCTGTTGTACAGCAAATGACTCAGACATATTATACATTCTTTTTTATATTCTATTCCATTGTGGTTTAGCACAGGATATTTAATATAGTCCCCTGTGCTATACATTGGAACTTTGTTGTTTATCCATTCTAAATGGGGTAGTTTGCATTTATCAACCCCAAATTCCCCGTCCATCCATCTCCCGCCCTTTCTCCCCATTGGCAACCACGAGTCTGTTCCCTGTGAGTCCATTTCTGTTTCACAGGCGGGTTCATCGGTGCCCGATCCCACATGCAGGTGATACCCTGTGGCACCTGTCTTTCTCTTTCTGACTTACTTCATTGCGTATGATAATCTCAAATTGCATCCATGTTGCTGCAAATGGCATGATAGCCCTGGCACTTATTTATATAACTGGAATTTTGTACCTTTCAGCTGCCTTCATCTAATGCTCACTCTCTCCACCTCCTCCTTTTTAAATTTTAAAGTCTCGCTTAGATTCTCCAACAAACTTATTAAATTTATTTCCCATCATTAATTTTCACATCCTGTGTCTTCTTCTGCTTTCAGCTCCTTTCTTGCTGATGAGCACCGTTGAGCAGTCCTTTGCTAATCACAACTAGTAAAGCTTCTAAATCTCTGAATGCCTGAATGTCTCAGCCTTGAATGATACTTTAGCTACTATAGAATTCTATTTGGACAAATATTTTTCTTTTTTTTTTGAAGATAAAATTTTCATATTCTATTGAATCCATTATCACTGATGAAAATCCAACTACTATCCTTTTTTAAAAAATTACAGCCTTGACTCTTTAGTATCTTTTATAATTTTTCTGTGTGTTTGTTCTGAGCTTTTGGTACTATATGTCTACATGAGAGATTTCTTTTTATTTATCCAGCTCTTAATATAGCTACTGTTTCAACTGAACAATATTTGTCATTTTTCAATTCTGCAATATTCTCAGCTAGTTGAATACTATCTGTCTTGTGCACTTTCCTTTTGGAGCTTGCTAGAGCTTTTCATTACAGCCACTTGGTCTCTTAAATTTTCTTTCATATTTTTCGTCTCTCCATATCTGTGCTGTATTCTAGGTAATATCCTTAGATTTGTCTTCAAAATGATTCTCTCTTTGACTGTTTGCAGCCCATGGTATCCATTGATGTTTCAGTATCAATAATTACAGTTTAGATGATTAATTTTTAAAGAAACATGTCAATACTTTTTATAGTCTAGCTTATGCATTCAATATTCTTTCAATATTTTAGGCATAATTATTTTAAAAGCTTTTTCACATTTTCCCCTATTATTTTTCACTCTTGATTCTTCCCATGGTGGTTTGTTTCCTTGTGTGACTTCCAACTATTGACTATGAAATAATGTTCAGGAGTATTGTCTTTGTAGGCATTCCATATGCCCTGGATTGCAGAAGCATTTTAGAAGCTGCTCTCCCCTTCGCCTCTCCTGATTAATGGATTCTGAAGCAATTGTGAATGCTAATCCCTTGGCTTGGGCTCCTTACATCACAGCCTGCTTGGCTGGATTCTAAATGTTGTGAATGATGACTTTTTCCAGGACCAAGTGGAAAACAAGTTCTCTCGATATTGCCCTAGTGGGTGGAGTTCTTCTAGTCTCTTTCATGATGTGCAGCCATTGTTGAATCTCGATTTTATTCCAATAGCTCAGTTCCAGTTCCCTTTGCATATGGGGCATATGGCTTGACTCTTTCCCCCAGTGCAAAAGCTAAAGCCTCAGTTCCTGATGGTTAAGGCTTAAATCCAATTCTGACATCCCTATGAGCTATTTTTATTTCAGCTCCTACTTACTATTCTGGCTTTGAACAAAATCTCATTTTATTCCTGGAAGCTT
This sequence comes from Neotragus moschatus, assembly GCA_006410615.1. NCBI lineage: Eukaryota > Metazoa > Chordata > Mammalia > Artiodactyla > Bovidae > Neotragus > Neotragus moschatus. The sequence goes on along the minus strand of SJYA01004025.1, from coordinate 35,189 downwards.
CAATGTATTAGATATGTATTTAATCTGGTAATAGTCCAGAATTTTTCTATATTTGAAATGAGTGGATATTTCTCTGTATGTCATATTGACTAAAAGTGCATGTGTGTCTGTGTAGAGATGTTACATCAGAGAGGTAGCAGCAGGACCAGAGAATGATTTTGACGTAGAAACCAAGAGAGGAAACAACATCAAAGAGAAGCTGATGGCCACTGGTTGCTATTAAGCAAAAGCAAAAAGGGAAATACGAGATGTGAACACAGGACCTAGAAATGAGTGACTCCTGAGCTTGATATTTGATCAGATTTCAGGAGAGAATGAGGGTGGGGAAATGGAAGCAGTAGAGTTTGAGCTCCTGTCTGGAAAGTGTGATCAGGTGGGAAGAAAAGAATTACAGAGGTCCCTTCAAGGAACATTGTGTGAAGATTTGGTTTTCAGAGCAAGGGAGATCTCAGGCTAGCATCAGTGATTCACTGTCCATCTGGCAGGACGTCTATTTTTCTAGCCATCCAAATTTCGTTTACTTTCTGTTTAGGAAGATAGCATTTGCTTTTTATTTGATGAAAAGTTTTTCCAGCCCAAATGGACATCTCAAAACTCTCTTTATGATCGCCTCTAGCCTCTTGGTTTGAATTTGGCATCCTTAGCCTGAGAGTTATGGTTCTGGGTCTTGGCTTCTTGGTGACATAGACAAGGGCATAACAGATGTGATGAAACCAAATTCAGTCATATCCAAGCCACATGGTTGTCACAAGGTGGCCCGTTTCCACAATGAGCAGAAGCAGGGACAAGGAGAAATGGTGAATAATGTAAGTGATGTGCTCTATCGCCCGGTCCTATTTGACTCTCTGCTACCCCAAGGGCTCCTCTGTCCATGGAGTTTTCCAGGCTAGAATACTGGAGTGGGCTGCCATTTCCTCCTGCAGGGATCTTCCTGACCCAGGGATCAGATCCGTATCTCCCGTGTCTCCTGCCTGGCAGGCAGGTTCTTTACCACTGAGCCACTGAGGAAGCCCTATGTAAGTGATAGAGAAAAGTAAAGACAGAGAGAGAGGAAGAGGAGAGAGATGAAGAGGAGAGAGGGCAGGGCAGAAGGGGAGAGGGTGTAAGTGCATTGACTGATTAATTGAAGAAGGCAAGCGCAGAACTTATTGCATTTGAGCCTCCGTGAGGCTACAGACACTGTAATGCCACATGCCTCAGCAGATATCCTCAATCTAAAGATATTCTCTGCCTGCCCCCAAGCTATTCTTAATCATTTCCCTTATCTTTTTACGTATCTAGTCATTGAATCCATACAGCAAACCTAACCTTCTCAAACTAAATAAATCTGATGACGTTTGGAGCAGTACAATGCCTGCAGAGTCCCCATGTCTGAAAGGGATCCTCAGAACCCATGTATAATTGTTGCCCCCATCTGCTCTCTTTGGACTGAGATACTCCTGCATTCACGTCTCTTCCTTGACTTTGGTCCTTAGTAGCTTCGCTCGTGAAATTTTATTATGCAAACCTCCCCAAGAATCTTATCACCGAGTCATTTTCAGATATTTTTAATTTGGTTGCAATGCTTCCCAGTGGCTCAGTGGGTAAAGAATCCGCCTGCACTGCAAGAGCTGCAGGGAACGTGAGTTTGACCCCTGGGTTGTGAAGATCCGCTGGAAATGGTAACCCACTCTGGTCTTCTTGCCTGGGAAGTCCCAGGGACAGAAGAGCCTGGTGGGCTACATGGGGTCACAAAGGGTCGGACACGACTAAGCAGCTGAGCACACACACACAATGCCCTCCCCGCGTGAATCCAGCGGGTGAACAGAATGAAAGCTGACATCATTGTCAGAGGAAACTGCTGGGATGTAGCCTCGCTGAGCCAAGAACAGTCCTTATGACCAGGCCCTTGGGCTGAAGCGGTGTTGAAAACCCAGTTGGTGGTCAAAATCCTTAGTTACAGCTGAGCTGCTGAATGTGGAAACCAGCAAACCACTTAAGCCGCAGGTCTCAAAGGCAGTCTATTCAGCGTTCAAACAAGAAAGAATGCCCCTGAATGCTCTGGAGAGTAACCTCCAAGGGGCTTTTCGCTAATTGAAGTTTGGATGGAAGTGCAAGAATCGCTCTGGGAATCTCCCAAAATTAATTAACTGCTTGGCTGAAATGAATCAATAGCAAGCTTAAGAAAGGGGATTCCACTTTTTCTGTCTGCTCACGGCTGGTACGTCTCACTCAAGGGAGACTCAAAGGAAATTCTGGAATAGAACAGTGGGGTCGACAGAGCTGAGTCAGAGGCAGGGGCTGGCCAGGTCTCTATGGCCCAGCATCAGCACCCATTTGGGTGGGCATAGTCCCTGCCAAAGAAAAGTACCTTTGTCTAACCTGCCACTTGTTCTGGTGGGTCTCTTCTTCTTTGCCCATCTCCCGCAACAACCCCCCATGCCTGGGTTGGGTGACAGCCGCCCTCTGCGCCCACCTCCATCACAGCACAAACCACTCTGTGCTGTGATGTAGCCCTGTTATCAGCCTTTGCCATTGGACCACGCGCATCTCTATGGCAAGGTGTGTGTCACAGGTTCTTAGACCCACGTGGACTGGGATGTGGCCATGTTCAGTGTGGTTTTTTAAGTTTTTTTTAAATTTATTAATTTTTAATTGAAGGGTATTTACAATATTGTGTTGGTGTCTGCCGTACATCAACATGGATCAACCATAGGTAAATTTTTTTTAATGTGGACCGTTTTATGGTCTTTATTGAACTTTGTTACAATAGTGCTTCTGCTTTATGTTTTGGTCTTTTCAGCCAGGAGACATATGGTATCTTAGTTCCCAGACCAGGGGTTGAATTCACACCCCTGCGTTGGGAAGCAAAGTCTTAACCACTGAACCACCAGGGAAGTCCCCAGTGTGTTTTGAATTGAATTTTCATTAGAGACTTATTGAGATGTTTATATGGTGTCCTTTGCTACTACTACAGTTAGTTGCAAGAGAAAAGTCCCGAAAGGTAGCACTTGTTTAAGCATGTGGGTCATCGTGTGTATTTTAATCTTGCCTAACACCTTGCCTATCACCAGCTAGATGTGTGTCAGGGTACACTGGAACCACCCAGCTGGGCAAGTATTTTCTCACCTGGGTGCCAGGCACAGTAGCAAGGAGAAGGCTTTGTCTCGTGCCCCTGGGCCACAGGTGGTTTGCTCTAAGGTAGGTTGGAACTAGGCGGTGCTAGTGGTAAAGAACCCACCTGCCCATGTAGGAGATGGCAGAGACGTGGTTTGAGCCCCAGGTCGGGAAGATCCCTGGAGAAGGGCATGGCAACCCACTCCACCAGTCTTGCCTGGAGCATCCCCTGGACGGAGGAGCCTAGCAGGCTACTGTCCAGTGGGTCACACAGAGTGGGACACGACTGCCGACTTAGCACACATGCACATCTGTTCTCTACAGGTTTCATTTAGGGTTTTCCTTTCCTGAATATCCTGAGAATCTAGGAACCATAAAAGTAGAACACCATCCTTGAAGAGTTTCTTGCAAATCATGTCTTCTCTTAGAAGATCTTCTATGTGAGGGATCTTGGCAGAGATGAGGGGTCACGGGCGTCCTGGGCTCCACGCCCCAGGGGCTGGGCAGCCTCACCCTACACAAGCAACAGATGCCACTCCATCTAGTCACCAGCCTTCTTTCTCGATCTTTGAGTCCATTGTGGAAAAAGTAAGTGTGGCTGAGAGGGGGTCACACTTAAAGCATACCAGCACCTAGCACCATATTTTTATTAGTTGGTGCTTGGCTAGATGAAAGATAACCTGGAAGCTGGCTGCCAGGGGAGGGACAGGGTGACGAGTGGACACAATAGAGAAAGGGAAAGTGCAAAGATTCCCGGTCCCTGCTTTATGACTTTATTCCTTCTTCACTGGTCAAAATCACCCTCCATACCTCATATACCTCTGTTCTTCATATTCCTTGAGTATATGTGTCCCAGCTGCAGCCTCTCACCCATGAAGTTATGGAGCAGGACAGCCTCAGTTCCCCGAGGAGCCTTTCTCTGCAGAGACAAGGAACCAGTTATACAACCAGATTAGCAAAGTATGCCAGGGCAAATACAGTAGGGTTGCCAGATAAAATGCAGGATGCCCAGTGAAGTTTGAATTTCAGATAAACCATGAATTATTTTTATTTTAATATTGACTAGGACAAACATATTTAAAATTGTTAAGTTATTATGTGAATATACTCAATACAACTGAACTATATACTTAAAAGTAGTTTGGAGTGTTTAAAAAATTATTTAATGTTATGTGAGAGTCTGGTTTAACGGGGTGTCTTGTATTTTTTATGAGCTGCATCTGGCTTTTTTTTCCCTTTGGTGGGACTGCAGGCTCCTGGGTCTCAGTTCTCCAACCAGGGACTGAATCTGGGCCACAGCAGTGAAAGCAGGGAACCACCAGGCAACTCCCTGGAAATTCTAAAATGAGGAGAACTTCCCTTCTCATTCCCCTCCACTGGAAGCCATGGTAAACGTAGCCCAGAAGATTCTGCAGGGCTCAGCGATTCAGCTCCTGAGGCAGAGGCTCCTGATGGAGGCTGTGGGGCGAACAGTCCAGGGTGAAGGCTGGGCTGCCAGATGCAGAGCCGCGCTGCTTCCCGGGGGTCCACCAGCTCCAGGGCAGGCCCAGCGGGACACGGTGGGACAGCCTCTGGTGTCACAGGCCCACCGTGGCTGCCTGGAGGGAGGGAAGAGATCGAGTCCCAGTTACCAAGCAGTCCTGTAAGACAGGCCCCAACAGAAGTCAGAGTAATGGCCCCAATATGCCTGTCATCACTGGCCCTCGCTCTGGCGGGCACACCCCACCTTTAAGCTGCGGAGCCACGCCGAGGCGCACGCCTGCTTTAAGCAGACCCAGCCCCGCAGAGGAAAATCTGGATCTGCTGAAAATGCAGTAGTGAGTGATTATTTTATCCTGTTGTCAACAGGAGAGACGATAAGCTTTCTTTAATGAGTAAAACTCCCCTAATACATTTAAAATAGGGTGAAGTCGCTCAGTCGTGTCCGACTCTTTGTGACCCCATGGACTGTAGCCTACCAGGCTCCTCCCTCCATGGGATTCTCCAGGCAAGAGTACTGGAGTGGGTTGCCATTTCCTTCTCCAGGGGATCTTCCCAACCCAGGGATCGAACCCGGGTCTCCCGCATTCCAGGCAGATGCTTTAGCCTCTGAGCCACCAGGGAAGCCCTAAAATAGGGTACCATTTGGAAAAGAAAAAAGAAAATTAAAAACAGAGGAAGATTGATTGGCATGCCACCTTGAACAGCCAGGCATGGCAAAAGCTGGTTATTCCTGCAGGAGGGCCGGCTCCCTGGCGGACATCCTCTGGTAGACAGGGCGCCTGGTGGGCATGAGGCGAGCTTAGCACCAGGCACAGAGTGGCTGCTCAGTGGGCAAGTCGCTTTCCTGGAGGTTCACAGAGCCAGTCTCCTTACGTTCTAGGCAGCCTGCAAGTTTGTGAGGGCAGGCAGCTGTTCGTTTCCATCAGTTTCCAGCAACTGATGTGGCTGGCAGGAGAGGGAGAGGATGAAGAGAGGTGGAGTCCAGGCGAGGTGTGGAGCACTCACCATGCTGGAGGTGATGGGGGAGACAGGAGCGGTAACTTGCTCCGGCAGAGGGAGGGTGCAGACAGATGAGGGAAGCTCCTGCTGGCCGACTGAGCCGGCACTGCTTTCGGAAACTGCCATCCGGTCCGCATCGGGTGAGTGGCGTGCCCCACACATGGCACCGGTTAGTGGGCAGCAGAAAATAGCTGCAGCTAGTGATGATGATGATAATCCTAGACAAAATCCTATCTCTCGTGTCACAGATTGATTTGTGTCCCCCCTCAAAGAGATGTGGAAGACCTAACCCATGGCACCTCAGAATCTTATTTGAAAACAGAGCTCTTGCAGACGCCATCAAGCTAAGGTGAAGTCAGACTGGGATCAGGTGGGCCCTAACCCGTTCTGACTGGTGTTATAAGGAAAGAGACACGTGACAACAGAGGCTCACAGAGAGAACCCGTGTGACAGCCAAGACAGACGGGAGTGGTGTGGCTGCAAGCCCAGGATCCCCGAAGACGGCCAGCAAGCCCCCGGAAGCTAGGAGAGAGGCCCAAATGGGGTTTTCCTCTGAGCATCAGAAGGGACCGACTCTGCGGACACCTTCATTTCAGACCCAGCCTCCAACACTGGGGGACAATACACCTCTACTGCTTGAAGCCACCCAGCTTGTGTTTCTTACTGAAGGCAGCCCTAGGCCAAGCATATCCACCCCACAGTCACAGCGGCAATGCACTGTTATCGTGTGGCAGGCATCGTGCCAAGCGATTCACACAGTCACATCACGTATTTTTCACCACAGCGCCAAGAGAAAGGACAAGCTGAAACTGAGGAAAAGGAAGCCTGGAGAGGTCTGAAGTCAAATTACTTTAGGCAGAAACTCAGTCAGCAATGAGAGAGGTACTTTCGGGGGAGAAATCTGCAAATCAGTCTTCAGAAGCAATAACTTCCTTCATCCAGGTATTAGGTGAGCCCTCAGCACTCAGAGGAAAGAGGTTTAACCTAGTACGTCACTGTACGAGTGACGGTAGGCTGCAGGAACAAACGAGCCCTGAGGTCCAGTCTCTGGAAGTGTCCGCCACATTCACTTGCTGGGCTAGGTAAGTGGAATGGCAAATCTAGATGGCAACTAGAAGGAGAGCCAATGAGAGCAGCTGTGGTCACTTCAAGTGGGGAAGGATTCAGTTTGTGACTTTTTAAGTAATAATGTTGCTAAGAAGAACAACCAGAATTCGTAATCAGAGAGAAAATCTCTTGATGGCAGCTGGCTAGTGTAATGTTAGTGGCTAAGCTTCGGTTAAGTGTGTCGGAGATTAAATGTGAGTGAACAGGATCGCATTGAATACTTTTGCTTCATGTTATTTCTAAAATATTCAAAATTTATCCCCTATAAGTAAATACTGTATCTTGACAAAGTCTTTTTCCAACACATCCATGTGTGTATAGGTCGCTCATTCATTTCCGACTCTTTACAACCCCATGGACTGTAGCCCACCAGATTCCTCTGTTCATGGGATTCTCCAGGCCAGAATACTGGAGTGGGGAGCCATTTGCTTCTTCAGGGGATTTTCCCAACCCAGGGATCAAACCTAGGTCCCTTGCATTGCAGGAGGATTCTTTAGCATCTGAGCCACCAGGGAAGCCCTTTCCAACATATATATGTTGGAATATATTATATATTTCCAATATATAATAAGTATCCAATATAGATACTTATTATATGTATCTATAGATACTCATTATAAATGAGATGAATGATAGGTGTTCATGCTATGAAATAAGATAATAGGTTTCTTCTTCTTCACACAAGGAACAGGCGAAAAAACAAAAAAAAAAAAACACAACAACAATACTATGCCCTGGGATGCTCTTCTCCTCTGAAGTTCAGGTTTTCATGGGTCAGGAAAACCAAAGTAAACACTGGACAAGTTAGCCAGTAAGGACGTTAACAACACTGACCATATACGGACACCATCAGTAATGTGAATCAGAACACAAAGCTGGACGCTGCCTTAGAAGAAGAGCGATCTTTAAATTGAATGCATTTAGGTTTTGAGAAATCTCATGGCATTGTTCTTATTTTTCTCACCTTGTCAAAGCAAAATTTGTCCATCAGCACGGAGCTGAGCCCTCTGCCTTCCCTCCAGAGTCTCATAGACAGAACCCCAGGAGCAGGGGGACAGCCCTTCCAGGGCCGGGCGCCAGCTGGGGCCGGCTGTTTCTGGAGGAAGAGGGGTGGGGTGCTCCCCAGCACGTGCCCCCGGCCAGTTCCCAGCTGCCTCCCGACCGGCCCGTGGCCCCCTTTCACAGAACAGGGCAGAGTGCGGTGTGGAATTAGCTCTCTCATGGGATAGCACTGGGCCCCGGCTCCTGGACGCCTGCCCTTGTCCCCCAGTGAACAGTTCTCACAGGGATTAGTCTGCCTTCTCAGAACCAAGCATGCGCTTCCTTTCCCTCTGTGCCATCTGCGAACACTGTCGGCTCTGCGGCCGCTGGACTGCCTCCTGGCCCACCTGGCCCCGCAGCTCCCTGCGGCGCTTCCTGGCAGAAAAGAGGCGACAGAAACAGGAGCACAGAGCCCCACGCTGGGTTCTGGGGGCTGGGTCATGCGGCAGGGCCCTGGGCCCTTCTCTCTGTTTGTCCCTGGTCCAGGCCATCACTGAACGCTCTGCCTTCAGCCTCCATGCCATGGTGGGAAGGGTGCTTCCTGCTGACCAGACATGGACTCCAGGGAAGGAGCCATCTTTATTCTCCTAGGCTGGGGGATGCACGCATTAGAACTGGTCATGAGAAAGAAATGCAAAGATGAGTATAGTGGACAGTTACAAGAATTTTTGTTTTTATTTGAACGCAGGGGATGACATTTGAAAGGCTCTGGGATGCACCAAGTACATAGCTTTTACTTAGTTGGATGATACGGCCAGTGTGTAGCCAGGAAGACAGGTAAATGTAACACTTAATACATCTTTATTTCTTTACAGGTCAGTAAACTAGAGAAACGGGATCTAGTGCTGTGGTTTTCTCCTTTTAACTGAGCTCTTGTTTAGATACGTGTGTGTGTGTGTGTGTGTGTGTGTGTGTGCGCTCCCAAGTTTAAACTTTCAGAGTTATATAACCATTCCCCTTGGCTTATAATCAAGCTTTCAGATTAGCTGGAGGTGCCCTGGAGATTGGGGTCTTGGCATGGGGCAATGCACGTGACTGTCAGGCTTCCTGGTCACCCCCTAGAAAGGTGTTTGCTTGCAGGTCATGGAGGAAACCTGCTGGCAGGTGGGTTCTAGTGCCCATTTTTGAGGCACTGGGCCAATACTTTGAGCAGCTCGAGTTCTCAAAACTGTAATCACGAAAGATAGAAATTTCATCACACTTTACCCTTTGAAAACATCCCGGATATTCAGTACGCCACTGAAATGTCTATACTAGTAGGAGCTGCTTGAGAAAAAGTCAAGTTTTCCAGTTATTTAAATTCTTCTTTCGGCGGTGTGCTCAATCCTGAATAGGAACTGTATGGATCTTGGAGGCATCACCCTGTGCAGCCCAAATCCTAAATGTTTCCTTTCTTCTCTTGCTTGCTAGGAGTTACCATCTCCCAGCTGTTGATTAAAATAAAAATTATGACTATTTCTGTATGGTTAGGAGAAGGCAATGGCACCCCACTCCAGTACTCTTGCCTGGAAAATCCATGGACAGAGGAGTCTGGTAGGCTGCAGTCCATGGGGTCACTAAGAGTTGGACACGACTGAGCGACTTCACTTTCAATTTTCTCTTTCATGCACTGGAGAAGGAAATGGCAACCCACTCCAGTGTTCTTGCCTGGAGAATCCCAGGGACGGGGGAGCCTGGTGGGCTGCTGTCTATGGGGTCGCACAGAGTCAGACACGACTGAAGCAACTTAGCAGCAGCAGCAGTAAACATGATGGCAGAGAGATTATAGATAGGACTCAACATTTCAAACTTCATTTGGTGGGATGCCTGATCTGTCATTGGTAGGACATGTAGCTCCCCTAAAATCCAAACCAGCTCGTCACTTCCTGGCCTCCCCGGGCCACCAGCTTTTGCAGATCACAGTTAAGGGCACGGAGCTCTTAGATCCCTAGTGAAAGGCCAATAGAAATGCAAATCTCCCAGCCACCCTTCAACTCGTGGGAAAATAGATAAAGCAAGTGGGGCCTAGGGAACCTCCAGGCATTATTTCCTGCTCCAGAGGGGGCTGGGGAAGAGGCCCAGCTGCCAGCTGCTGGCAGAAGGCACACATTTCAGTCCAAGCAAGGCACCTTGATCTTTGCGATATACTTGGTGCAGAGAAGGCCTTCCAGTGCCAATCACTGTGAATCAAGCAGAGATGTGACACTCCAAAGAGCCCCTCCCAGCCGTTAGTTCTGTCTGATTTGCAGTTTCAGTGGGAGGTTAGTGGGACAAGTGGGGAAACAGACAAGCAGCCCAAGAATGTCAAAGTGGCGCCTGTGACCAAGACAGGCCAGATTAGTGTCCCTTGACCTTTTATTTTTCAAAAGAGAATAGCATAGTTTTTCTTATCATTACAAATAATGCATTACTCATTGAACAAATTCAAACATTGAGAGAACTATTCAAAAGGAAAGCTGAACTCTTATCACCCTGAGATAACAGCTGTTACAATTTGGTGACCATTTTTCTGATAACTGTGTGTGTGTTTGTACACCTAAAAATAAATTTACTCAAGGGGATAATATGCTTGTTTTTATGTAACTGCCTTTTTTAGTGATCAACAATAAATATAACTATTTATCAAGACTACTCGATAGAGTTGTCCCTTGATTCCAAGACACTCTTGCCCTCAGGATACCAAAATCCCCCAATGCTCAAGTTCCTTATACAGAACCTTGTAGATTTTGCATATAATTTAAGTGCATCTTCCCATATACTTTTAAGTATCTCTAGATTACTTAGAATGGGCTTCCCAGGTGGCACAGTGGTAAAGAATCCGCCTGCCAGTGCAGGAGACACAGGACACAAGAGGCGCAGTTCTGACCCCCTGGGTTGGGCAGATCCCCTGGAGAAGTAAATGACAACGTGCTCCAGGGTTCTTGCCTGGGAAATCCCAAGGACAGAGGAGCCTGGTGAGCTTCAGTCCATGGGGTCGCAAAGAGTTGGACACTACTGAGCACACAGCACACACACACACGGATTACTTTTACTACCCAGTGCAACGTAAATGCTATGTCAACAGTTCCTGGTTCACAGCAAATTCAAGTTTTGCTCTTTGGAACTTTTTGAAACATTTTTTCCTGAGTATTTTTGATCCCAGATGATTGAATCCATGGATGTGGAACCCGTGGATATGGAGGGCTGACTGTATTCCACTGTACACTGTATCACAATTTATTAGCCAACAACAATTTGATATAGACTTAGTTTTCTTCTAGTGTTTCACTATTATATGTTACCACTATTATATGTTACCATGGACATCTTTTGGACATTTGGCTGATTATTTACTTAAAGGTGAATTTCTAGAAATTATTTTATTGGATCAAAGGGAAAATTTATATCAAAGTTTGATACAGTTTATTATTCTGCCTTGCAGAATAATACCTTTGCCTCATCAGAATACAATGGTGCCCATACACTTACCAACAGCATGTTCTGAGATACTTTTTAAACTTTGCCAATCTGATGAACCCATATATATATGTATGTATGTATGTATATATATATATATATGAATATATAAAATAGCCTTTCTTTCCTAACTTATGATACTGAATACATTTTTATGTGTTTACTGCCCACTTGCTTTTTTTCTTTTAAATGAAATAGCTCCCATTGTCCTTTTTTAAATGAAATAGCTCCCCATGTTCATTTTTCTAAAAGGTTATTATTACTTTTTTTTCAATTGTAAAAACTCTTTGTGTCTTAGAAATTTGCTGTCATATATTTTTAGAATGTTTTAGAAAGACAGAGAATAATTTGTCTTTTGGTTTTGGTAGTTACAGAAGCTGTTTTTAATGAGGTAAAGCTTACTAACATTTTGAAGAACCGATTTAAAATATTATAACCATGATTTGATTGTTAGTATAGTATATGTATGGTTCCTAATAAAAAACATAAATCTTTGTTCTACCAAAAGTTCTTCTCTATGCAATTTTATTCTTTTAGGTAAGGATCTAGTTCCTTGACACACAAATAAGTTGCCGGTTGCTTCCATATCATTTACAAATGATTCATCTTTTCCCTTTTTAACTTGAAATGCCTTCTTTATTATATATTAAATTTTCATTTATTGCATGGGACTGTTTTTAGACTTTATCTTCTTCCATATATTTGATTATCTACTTATGTGCCAGTAGCCACACTGGTTTAATAGTCTTATAACATATTTTGATATTAGGTAAATACCCAGTCATTATCCATCCTTTTCCCCCCAAATCTTTGCCTATTCTTAGGTCTTCTACTTTGACTTAGTTTTAAAGTAACTTTTGTTGTTGATTTGATCGAAGCACATAGAAAGGTACACAAGTCAAAGTATATAATTTGATTGATTCTCAAGAGTAAAAACATTCATGTTCTTACTAGCCAGATCAGGAAACAGAGCATCCCAGAACCCCCAAACCTCCCCTTGTGACTTCTAGTCACCAGCCGCTCACCAAAGGTAACCACTGTGTCGAGCTCAATCACCACATTCATTTCACTTTTCTTTTAAAAAATTTTAAACTGTGGTAAAATACACATAGCATGTGATTTACCATTTTAGCCTTTTTAAAGTATACAGTTCACTAATGTTCATGCTCAGAATCACATTATTGTACAATCAATCTCCAGAACGTTTTCATCTTTTAAAATTAAAACTCTATACCCATTAAACCATAGCTCTCCATTTTCTGCCCCCATAGTCCCTGGCAACCACCTATTCTACTTCCTGTCTCTGTGAATTTTACTACCCTAGGTACCTCACATAAGTGGAATCATACATATTTGTATTATTTACTAGCTTATTTCACTTAGCATAATGTCTTCAAGATTTAGCCTTGTATCAGATTTAGCATAGGACTTCCCTGGTGGCTCAGACGGTAAAAGCATCTGTCTACAATGTGGGAGACCTGGGTTCGATCCCGGGGTTGGGAAGATTCCCTGGAGAAGGAAACAGCAACCCACTCCAGTACTCTTGCCTAGAAAATCCCATGGATGGAGGAGCTTGGTGCAGGCTACTGTCCATGGGGTCAGAAAGAGTCGGGCATGACTGAGCCACTTCACTGCAGATTTAGCACGTCAGAATTTCCTTCCTTTATACTGCTGAATAATATTCCATTCTATGTATATACCACACTTCGTTTATCATTCTTCTGTTGATGAACTCTTGGGTTGCCTTCACTTATTATTCCAAATAATACTGCTATGAACATGAGTATATACATATTTCTTTGACACTTTGCTTTAAATTCTCCCAGAGGTGGGATTGCTACATCATATAGTAATCAGTTCAGTTCAGTTCAGTTTGGTTGCTCAGTCATGTCTGACTCTTTGCCACCCCATGGACTGCAGCAGGCCAGGCTTTCCTGTCCATCACAACTCCTGGAGCTTACTCAAACTCGTATCCATCAAGTTGGTGATTCCATCTAACCATCCCATCCTCTATCATCCCCTTCTCCTCCTACCTTCAGTCTTTGCCAGCATTGGGGTCTTTTCCAGTGAGTCAGTTCTTTGTATCAGGTGGCCAAAATATTGGAGCTTCAGCTTCAGTGTCAGTCCTTCCAATGAATATTCAGGACTGATTTCCATTAAGATTGACTGGTTTGACCTCCTTGCAGTCCAAGGGACTCTCAAGAGTCTTTTCCAGCACCACAGTTCAAAAGCATCAATTCTTTAACACAGCTTTCTTTATGGTCCAACTCTCACATCCATACATGACTACTGGAAAAACCATAACTTTGACTAGATGGACCTTTGTTGGCAAAATAACATCTCTGCTCTTTAATATGCTGTGTTGTTATAGCTTTTCTTCCAAGGAGCATATAGCAATATAATTTTCAATTTTTTGAAGAACCACCACCACATTTCCCATAGTGACTACGTTATCTTTCCACCCACCGAGAGTGAATGTGAGGTCTAAATTTCTTCACATCTTCTCCAACACCTGTATTTTTCTGCTTTTAAAAAAAATATAGTGGTCACCTTAAAGGCTGTGAAGTGATTGCCTTTGTTTTGAACTTTACATAAATTGAATCATTAAATACATATCATTTTGTGTCTGACTTCTTGTTATATATTTGTAATATTATTTTTGTATCATCCATGTTATTGCATTGAACAATATTTAATCAACTTTCCAAGATTTATAATATTCTATAGTTTATCCAGTCTAATGTTGAGGGACTTTGAATTGTTTTTGTTTGCTTATTACTATGACTACTACTGCCATGAAACTTTAAATGTTTTTATATGCACACATATATGTATGGCTATTAAATATATACCTAGGAGTGGAATTTCTGGGTCATAATGTATCCACGTATTCAGCTTTAGTAGATGCTGCCAGTTTTCTGAAGTTGTACTAATTTGTACACCTGCTAACAGTGTATGAGATCTCTCTAGCTGCTCCATATCCTCACTGACATTTAGATTAACCTCACCATTCTGGTGAGTAAAAAGGGGCATCTAATTATAGTTTAAATTTGCCTTCCCCTGGTGAATAATGAGGTTAACCAACTTTTCAGATGTGTATTAGCCATTTGAATGTTCTCTTGTGATATGCGTGCTAAGTCCTTTGTCCATTTTTCTGCAGCATTTTCTTCATTTTTTTCCCCGTTCAGTAACTTAAAGGATTTCTTCATTCATTCTGAATGAGCCCTTTGTTAAAAATATATATTGCATTTCTTTTTTTCAGTCTGTGGCTTGCCTTTTCGCTCCTTCAAATGGTATCTTTTGATGAACAGAAGTTCTTTATTTTCATGGACTCTAATTTATCTATGGCTAGTGACTTTCATGTCCTATGTAAGAAATTTTAGCCTATCATAATAGCACAAAAATATTCTCCAGTGTTATCTTCTAAAACTATAATTGTTTTAGTTTTCACATTTAAGTCCACAATCCAGCAGGGCTCTTGTTTTGTGGGTTTTTTAATCATGTGAGATAGAGATTAAGAAGAGGTTTTCTCCATAAGGATATCCATTGACCCAGAATCACTTATTTAAAAGATGGTTCCCCCCCACCACTGTACTACAGTATAACCTTTGTTATAAATGAAGTGTTGGTTTGTTTCTAGTTTCTCTATTCTGTCCATTGGTCTGTTGTTTTTTCCTCTGTTTTTTTTTTTTTTTCTTTCTCATGCCAGTACCACACTGTCTTAATTACCCAACATTATAATTTGTATTATCAGAGTGAGTTTTTCAGCTTTGCTCTTCTTCTAGATTGTTCTGGCTATTCTTGGCCTTTGGCCCTTTGTATTTCCACATAAAATTTAAATTCTTGTCAAATTCCATGTCTTAAAAAAAAAATTCCAGAATACTTTTGAGGTTTATATTGAATCTATGGATTTCAGGGAAATTAATATCTTTACAATTGTGCTCCAATCCACAAACATGGCATATCCCTCCATTGATTTAGATTTTATTTGCTGTCTCTAACTAATGTTTATAGTTTCTGTATAGACATCTTGCACACCTTTTGTTAGAATTGTTTCCAATAATTTGATTTTTTATTCTATTTAAATGAGATAAAGTTTTTTATTTAATTTTCTAATTATTTATAGCGGATATTTAGAAATATAATTCATTTTGTGTATTAACCTTGTTTCCAATAGATTTGCTTAGTTTATTTATTAATTAGAGAACTTGATCTATAGATCTGGATAGATCACTAATCTTCAGTCTTCTTTACTCTTTAGATATTATCTTTTTTTTAATCAATTTTTTTTTACTTTTATTGAACTTTTTTTAATTTTTATTTTTACTTCATTTTACTTTACTGTATTGGTTTTGCCATACATTGACATGAATCCACCATGGGTGTACATGAGTTCCCAATCCTGAACTCCCTCCCAGCTCCCACCCCATATCATCTCTCTGGATCATCCCCGTGCACCAGCCTCAAGCATCCTGTATCCTGTATCAAACATAGACTGGCGATTCATTTCTTACATGATAGTATACATGTTTCAGTGTAGATATTATCTTCTAAGCTACTCCTTTAAAGATGACACATTTTCCCCTAAAAATGACTTTAACTGCATTCCACAATGTTTTATTATGTAATATTTTCATTATCATTGAGCTGAAATATTTTCCAGTTCCATTGAGCTTGCCTCTCGGAATATGGTCATATTGAGGAATTGTCTATTTTTTGTTACTGACCCCTTGCTCTATTCACTTTGTTTCTGAGCATTCCTGAAGAAAGTCACTGAATTGTACTAACTGGGTCATCTGTAAGTCCTTGTAGCAAATTTTGGATCCCATTCCAGCTTGGATAACATTTTAGCCATTTCTTTTTAACTCGTTCATATTCTGCATTACTGCTATTTCCTATCTTTTCAAATGTTCAGCCCTATCCCTGCCTCCCTCATTATAGCTGATGACCTAGATCTCTGAATGTATTAAGGTTTGAATTAATTGATGTCTCCACCTCAAGGCTTGTCTGTCTTATCTATCTTTTCCTTTGCCTCCTTTCCTCCTGACTCAGAAGAAGACACGTCTCTCCTCTTGTCAAAGAATCTCTGACAAAATCTCAACTGACTCCTCCTAAGCCTTGAAGTGAAGTTAGCTGCTCAGTCGTGTCCAATTCTTTGGGACCCCATGGACTATAGCCCGCCAGGCTCCTCCATCCATAGGATTTTCCAGGCAAGAATACTGGAGTGGGTTGCCATTCTCTTCTCCAAGGGATCTTCCCAGCCCAGGGATAGAACCCGAGTTTCCACACTGCAGGCAGATTCTTTACCACTGAGCCACCAGGGAAGCCCTTCTAAGCCTTGCCTGCCAATAATTACTCTTCTTTTCCTGAAGCTCTTCATCTCCTCTTGTTTCTTACTTTTTGTCATTGAATTCTCTCAAATCTCCCCATCCCCAAACAGACAATTCTTGCTTCAATCCTGTTGCCTTCAGTGGCTCCTACTTCTAAGCGGTCAGAATGCCAAACTGTTCAAAAAATCTTGTCTCGACTTCCTCAGCACTGATTCACTCCTTGCAGGTTAGTCTCTGTCGTCATCACTCTATGGAAGCTCTTTTTAATAGCCTCCTTTGACCTAACTCCTAAGCCCAGTGGCCTCACCCCAGTGTTCGTCTTCTTCTTCTTCGCTGTCACGTGATCAAGCGCTTCTTGATTCTTTTTGGCTCCTCTGACATTTTTTCTTGCGTCTCCTGTTTCTCTGACAGATCCTTCCACGTCCCTTGCTTTCTCCTTCCATCCTCTATAGAGGTTCGCCATGTTTCTCTTCTAAGCTACCTCCTTTCCTTCTCTCCCTGCTCTTCCCCCCTTTCACTGTCCCATTCACAGTCATGCCTTTTTAAACTACCTTAAGATGACTTCCCCCCAATTTATTTCCAGTTCCATTTTTACTCTGGACTTTTAATTCCTGCTCCTTACTGAATGTTTGTCCCTGAATGTCCTACCAACCCCTCAAATTCAGCGTGTCCAAAATAAGATAGTTTCTTCCCAAATCTTTTTCCTATCTTCTCTCTGTCAAAGGTACCAAGAAGCTCCTAGTAACTCAGAAATAAAATTCTAGAGTCATCATTGGCTCCTTCATCTTCTTGTTCCATCCTCCAGCAAATCAGACACTATGTTCTGTTACCTTCCAAAACGCCCCTTCCTTCCGTCACCACCCTCTAAGTTATTACTTTTGCAATAACTTAATGCACTTTAATTCCTGTTTCTACATCTTGTCTAGCTGGCTTGCTGCCCCTAGACTAATGTTGCTTAATACATGTTAAATGAATAAATGAATAACTGAAGCACAGAGTTAATTATGCTTCCTGGTGGTGACCTCCCTATTGTTGACTAAATGAAATTCAGACAACTTAACCTCAGTTCCAGATTCTCTGAATCTGGTTCTAGAATCTATCTCTATTTTTCCAGCTCTCAGTCCAGTTCAGTTCAGTTCAGTCACTCAGTCACGTCCGACTCTTTGTGACTCCATGGACTGTAGCATACCAGGCCTCCCTGTCCATCACCACCTCTCAAAGCTTGCTCAAACTCATGTCCATCGAGTCGGTGATGCCATCCAACCATCTCATCCTCTGTTGTCCCCTTCTCCTCCTGCCTTCAATCTTTCCATATGCTATCATTTTTCAAGCTGTGTCCTGCAATACAATAGTACCCTTCAGGAGGTTAATACTTGTTTGTTGATTTTTTTTTTAAGTTCTTTGGTAATTAAATGTAACCAATGTCAAAGAGATTTCCTGCACAATTCTCAAAGCCTTTACTATTCTAATATACACTGTGAATTTCCAATTGAGGGGAAAAGTATGTGCTATTTCTCAATGCTATTTGACCATGAACCCTATTTAAGGGACCATCACTTATCTCACTAGACACTAATGTTCCCAGGAACACATTTTGAAGCAGGCTGATACAGATGCCCCTTTATTCCCCAAACATACTCCCTTCCTAACATCATCCTCTTAGATTAGAATAGTGATTCTCACCAAAGTCGACTTTGCCCTCCAGGAGAAACACAGCAGTGTCTAGAGACATTTTGGTTGTCACCACTGGGAGGGATATCCAGTGGATAGAAACCAGAGATGCTGTTAAATGTCCTACAATGACAGGACAGCTCCAACAGCAAAGAATTACCTGAACTCAGAACGTGAGTAGTGCCGAGGCTGAGAAACCCTGATCTGGAATAACCTCACTTCCTCTTCCCTGGGCCAGGGAAAGCTGTATCCATTTCTTAAAGTCTAAGTTCAGTCGCTCAGTTGTGTCTGACTCTTTGCAACTCCATGGACTGCAGCATGCCAGGCTTCCCTGTCCATCACCAACTTTTTAAAAGTCTATATCAAATATACTTTCTTCAATGAATACTTGATGTTACTGCCTAGGTTTTTCTCTCTTCTAACCGTCCACAGCACTTTGTAACTTTTCCCCATATAGCATTTATCCAACTCTTCCCCATATTATACATATTTATGTACATTTAGAACATCTTATAGTAGACCTTAATGTTTTTCAGTGTAGAGGCAATATTGTGATTATTTTGGCCCTTTCTCCAAATAGCTGGCAGAGCAGCAACAGTCGGTTCTCACTTAAAAAACAAAATGGGGACTTCTCTGGAGGTTCAGTGGTTAAGACTCCATGTTTCCACTGCAAGAGTGCAGGTTGAATCCCTGGTCGGGGACCTAAAATCTCACATTAAAAAAAGAAATAAAAAATGAAAATTAATCTCACTTCCATTCCTGTCCCCTCCTAAGCTTAACTGTTCACCCAGTCTTATCAGCATTTCCTTCACATTTCCCCCACATCTTTCTTTTTCCTTCCATCTCCATTGCTATCGTTTGTTCACGCTTTAAGGCCCCATGCCCTTATTTCAATGACAGGGAGGGGAAAGGCTGTCTCTCATGGAGAGAGCTCACTCTGAAGTCTGATACTCCTTGAGTTGACCCCAGGCTCCGCCCTTCCCCACCGGTATCTATACCCAGGCAGAGTACTCGCCTTTTCCCAGGAACTGTGGCTCTTCCTGCCAGTGTGCTTCTATCCACCTTGCAGCATTTCTGCAAGCCTCAAAGAAAAGTTCAGAAATGATCTGAAATACAGTGGGTGCTCAACAAGTGAACTCTCCTAGTCAGTCCCTTCTGAAGGGTGCTTCCTACCTCCAGGCTCTGCTCCAAAGCCTTTTCTTTGATTCTCCGTCACCACAATATCCAAGTTGCTGGGATTCAGAGCTCTGGAGATTGATTACCAATTTACTGAAAGAATTGTTAGTGTTAATCACTCAGTCATGTCCAGCTCTTTGTCACCCCATGGACCGTAGCCCACCAGGCTCCTGTGTCCATGGAATTCTCCAGGCAAGAATGCTAGAGTGGGTTGCCATTTCCTTCTCCAGGGGGTCTTCCTGGCCCAGGGGTTGAACCCAGGTCTCCCACATTACAGGCAGACTCTTTAACGACTGAGCCACCAGGGAGTAATTTTACTGAAAGAAACTTATCTTTAATTCCAAACCCTCAGCTTCTGACAGATGGGTCCAGTTGCTGCTTCACACCATCCTGAGCATTCTCAGTTCCATGTGCTGTCCTGGGGCTCTCCCTTGGAAACCACCCATCTTCTTTATTCAGGTCCTACCCATCCTTCCATCTCAGTCCACCTCTTCATTCTGCACGGTCTCTGTGACTCTGACCAACAAGGATCCTTTTCTTTTCTGAATATTCAGAGTCCTTACAGTCTTCCCTTAACGAATCAATTAATCTCCACTGCCTAATAGAGTCTCATGTGGGGAACTTCTACGATTACCTGACTTTCTGTGTGTTCTCTTGCTTTCTTATTTTAGACTGTAAGGTGTTTGAGGACCGTAGCCACATCTCACAAAGTTGCCTTGCACACGCTAGAAGGCTCCAAAAAGATTCAGTCCAAAACAGTTGGTGTCCTCTCAACTCTGAGCAAAGAGTTGGACACGACTGAGCAACTTTCACCTCACTAGCTCTGAGGATACCTTAAAATGTCTCTTCTCTTAAACCTCATGGCCTCCTTGAGAGGGTTCCTTTGGTACAGGCAGAAGTGGAGAGTGACACCGATTCAACAGGGGAGCCAGGAGAGGGAGGTCAATGCACCCAGGCTCTGAGAAAATTCTTCTAAACAAGAATAAAGGCAATCAGACACTAACATCTTAATTAATAATTTTAATGGCTTATCCAAAGTAATCCTCTTGATTTGGGAGGATTATGTTCCACTTGACAAAACTACCAACCCATGTGGAAAGATGTCTCATGTGCTGCCCTTGTAGTTACAACAGGGCCTGGTGGGACACAAGGGGTCATCCAGCAAAGTGATCCAGCCAAGGGCTCGGCTGGTGGGAGCCTCGTCCCCAGGCAAGCAAGACAGCCCCGCACCAGGTGCCAGCCTCCTAAAACCAACAACAGTCTGGAAATAATCCCAAGCTTACAGAGAAATTATCAAAATGGGTTCAGTGGTAAAGAACCTACCTGTCAATGCAGGAGACTTGAGTTTGATCCCTAGGTTGGGAAGATCCCTTGCAGAAGAAAATGGCAACCTACTCCACTATTCTTTCCTGGGAATCCCATGGATAGAGGAGGCTGGCGGGCTATAGTTCATGCAGTCACAGAAGAGTTGGATACAGCCTAGCAACTAAGCAACAACAACAATTCCCCCATATAGCATTTCATTCAGTTCAGTCGCTCAGTCATACGACTCTTTGTGACCCCGTGGACTGCAGCACACCAGGCTTCCCTGTCCATTACCAACTCCTGGAGTTTGCTCAAATTCATGTCCATTGAGTCGGTGATGCCATCCAATCATCTCATCCTCTGTCATCCCCTTTTCCTCTTGCCTTCAATCTTTCCCACCATTAGGGTCTTTTCCAAGGAATCAGTTCTTTGCATCAGGTGACCAAAGTACTGGAGTTTCAACTTTAGCATCAGTCCTTCCAGTGAATATTCAGGACCAATTTCTTTTAAGATTGACTGGTTTAATCTCCTTTGCTGTCCAAGGGACTCTCAAGAGTCTTCTTCAACACCGCAGTTCAAAAGCATGAATTCTTCAGTGCTCAGCTTTCTTTATGGTCCAATTCTCACATCCATACATGTCTACTGGAAAAACCATAGCTTTGACTAGATGGACCTTTGTCCGCAAAACAATATCTCTGCTTTTTAATATGCTGTCTAGGTTGATCGTAGCTTTTCTTCCAAGGAGCAAGTGTCATTTAATTTCTTTTAATTTCATTAGATTTACCTTTTTGCCCTTTCTATTAACTGTGGTCATTCTCTATTTTTTTTTTCTAAACTATTTGGAGAGGATATTTTAATGTGTCTTTCATAATAATAATGCTGTTTTTGTGCATAAAATTCAACAGCAGAGTTATCAACTTCACTAAATGAAACATTGATATGATTCTTTCACCTAATCAACCATTTATTTTCCAGTTTTGTGAACTGGCCCAGTTATGTTGTTTATAGCATTTCCCCTCCATTATAGGATGCAATCTAGAATCAGGGATCGCTTTTAGTTCTTACGTTGATTTAGTCTCCTTTATTCTGAACTACATCCACAATTTTTCTTTATCTTTTATAGTATCAATATGTTTAAGGAATGCAGTTTCTATCTAAATAATAAAATATTTGTAGGTCAAAGACCCTAAATATTTCACAAAAAAACTTAGAATAAATTAATTCAGGAGAGTTGCAGGATACAAAGTCAACACACAAAAATCAGTTGTTTCTATACACTGACAATGAATCATATGAAAAGGAAATTAAGAAAACAATCCCATTTACAATAGCATTCAAAAAGAATAAAATACTTAGAAGTAAACTTAACCAAGGAGATTTTACCAAGGAGAAGAAAGACACTGAAAACAACAAAACATTGTTTAGAGAAATTAAAGACACAAATAAATGGCAAAACATTCAATACTCACGAAGGGGAAGACTTATTGGTAAAATGTCTATACTAGTCAAAGCAATCTACAGAGTCAGTAAAATCCCTATCAAAACCTCAATGGTTTTTTGTTTTTTTTACAGAAATAAGAAAAAAAAAAAACTTTGAAATTCATGTGGAATCTCAAAGGGCTCCAAATAGCCAAAAGAATCTTGAGAAAGAAAAATAAAGCTAACTTCTAAAAGCATATTACAAAATACAATAATCAAAACTATATAGCACTGGCATAAAGCCAGACATACAGGCCAATGAAATAGAATAGAAAGCCTAGAAATGACCTATATATGGTCACTGGCCTTCCACAAGTGTCCTATGCCTACACAATGGAGACAGATAGGATTCTTCAACAAATGGTGTCAGGAAACCTGGATATTCACATTCAAAAGAATGAAGTTGGACCCTTACCTTTACGCCATATACAAAAATTAACTCAAAATGAATTGTAGACCATATATAAGACCTGAAGTCATGAAACTTGTAAAAGAAAACATGGAGGGAAAGCTTCATGACACTGAATTTAGCAATGATTTCTTGGAAATGACACCAAAAGTAGAGGCAACAAAAATAGACAAATGGGACTACATCAAAGTTTAGAACTTTTGCACTGCAAAGGAAAACAAACAATCAAAGCATGAAAGAGGCAAGCTACAAAAAGGAGAAAATATTTATAAACCATATAACTGGTAAATGGTTAATATCCAGAATATATAAAGAACTCATAAAATTCAACAACAAATAAAAAACAAAAATTCAATGAAAAAATGGAAAAGACTTGAATAAACATTTCTCCAAAGAAGATTTACAAACGGCCAATAAGCTTATGAAAAGGTGCTCAACAAAATTAAACACAAGGGAAATGCAAATCAAAACGACAGTGAGATATCCCCTCATACCATGAAGATGGTCACTATCAAAAAACAAACAAACAAAACCAAACTGAAACCCCCAGACAGCCAGGAAGCAACAAATGTTGGAGAGCAGGTGGAGAAAAGGAAATTTTCACGCGGTGTTGGCGGGGATGTAAAATGATGCAGCCACTCTGGAAAACAGATGGCATTTCCTCAAAAAATTAAAAATAGAACCACCTTATGATCCAGCAATCCCTCTTCTGCAGCTATCACCAAAAAACTGAAAGCAGGATCCTGAAAAACTAGTTGCACACCCACGTCCACAGCAGTATTATTCACAATAGCCAGAATGTTGAAACAACTTAAATGTCCATCAACAGCCATGAATGGATAAAGAAAATGAAGTATATACGTATATGTACAGGGGAATAGTATTCAGCCTTTAAAAGGAAAGAAATTCTGACACGTGGTAGAGAATGGGCAAACGCTGAGGATGGTTTGCTAAGTGAAATAAGCCGCTCACAAAAGGGCAGATACTGCATAATTCCATTCATTTGAAGCTTGCAAGGAAGTCAAACTCAGAAACAGCCAGCAGAATGGTAGCTGCCGGGGCTTTGAGGGAGGGGAGCAGGAGAGTCCCCCAAGTGATAAATACAGACGGCGCGTTCTTGAGACCTGTACACAAGGAGTGTGTAGCTGAGGCTACTGTACTGGCACTTTGAAAGGGTTGAAAGGGCAAACCCTATGTTAGTGTTTTCTTAGGGCTTCCCTGGTGGCTCAGAGGTTAAAGCGTCTGCCTGCAGTGCGGGAGACCCGGGTTCGATCCCTGGGTTGGGAAGATCCTCTGCAGAAGGAAATGGCAACCCACTCCAGTACTCTTGCCCAGAAAATGCCATGGACGGAGGAGT
Source organism: Neotragus moschatus (assembly GCA_006410615.1). Classification (NCBI taxonomy): domain Eukaryota; kingdom Metazoa; phylum Chordata; class Mammalia; order Artiodactyla; family Bovidae; genus Neotragus; species Neotragus moschatus. Next base: position 11,302 of record SJYA01004025.1, on the reverse strand, counting down.
CTGGTGGGCTACAGTCCGTGGGGTCGCAAAGAGTCGGACAACGACTGAGCGACCACAACTAAATAGCTGAACAACCAAAACAGTCGCCCTTTGGGGTTTGTCAGATGACTCCTCACGATTAGAATCTGTTTACCCGGGGAAGTTGGGGAGAATCCCAAAGTTGTGTTCTCCTCAGGGCGTCCTGGAGGCGTGTGGTATCCACCTGACTCTCAATGCCGATGTTAGTTTCAATGAAGATGTGGTCTTATTTCTCCACTGGGTAGTTGCTCCGCTTTCCTTGGCAGCTGATAGGCAATCTGTGGGGAAATAGTCTGAGACTGTGAAAATATGGTACTTCTCAGCAAAACTTCCCCTGAAGTTAGCATCCATATATCCATCTTTGACTACCTAAGTTTTTATTATGATGCTTCAAAAATGATGCTTTCTCAACATGAAAACTTTTCATACATTTTCACCCATGAATTCTTTCACATTTATTGACCAGTACTTGACTTTCTGGGCTTCCCCCATGGCTCAGCAGTAAAGAATCCCCCTGCAATGCAGAAGCCACAGGAAAAGCAAGTTTGATCCCTGGGTCAGAAAGGTTCCCTGGAGGAGGGCATGGCAACCCACTCCAGTATCCTTGCCTGGAGAATCCCATGGATAGAGGAGCCTGGTGGGCTACTCTGTGAGCCCATAGGGTCGCAAAGAGTCAGACATAACTGAAGCAACTTAGCATGCATGCACTTGACTTCCTGCTGTGGTGAAAGCCCTTCCTTCTCGTCCATTGATTCATTCACTCATTTATCTCTTTATTATTGGTGTGGATTCAGAGCCCTATTTTCTAATGGTCTATAATTCACTACTGTCCTCCACTATTTTGCTGCTTAAACTGTTCCAGAATTGGCCACTGAGAGCCTCTGCCAGTTGCTACTCCAACTTTGTGCTCCATCATTTTTACAGCCCTTGTTTACTTTCTAGCAACACAAGATGTTCAGCACCTTTTCAAATCCTGGGTAAAATTAAGAGAGAGGGAGGGGAAAAGGAAAGAAGAAGAAGAAAGTAGAATATCAAGGGAAGAGAGAGATGAGTGGGAGTGTAGCAGCAGACTCGGACCCACTGGCCCCTCTGAGAGAGGTGGCCTGCCCCCTGCTTGTCCCAGAGAGCAGAGCCGGGGCCCCAGGAGACCAAGCAGACTCTGCTACACCTTTGGAGGCAACAAACTTTGCATTTTGCTCATGGTTCTGTGAGGTGCAGATGACGGAAACCAACCGGAGGAGAGAGAGAAAGATTGAGAATTTATTGGCTTATAAGCCTGAAAATAATGGGGTTTCAACACAACTCTGTTCAGTTGCCAACCATGCTGGGTCTGGATGCTTGAGTGGATGCTGGAGACAGTTTCTCCCTGTCTGTCTCGTCTCCCTCCTTCTCTCTGTTCTGCCTGGCTTTAGCCCGTGTTGCTTTTATTCCTGGTCAGCCTCGACAGAAGTGCCCCCAGCCATGCTTGATAAATCCTACTCACTTTGCAACTCTCCCGCCCAAGGTGACAGCAGTCTGGGAGTGTCCTGATGGCAGGCGCCCGAACCAGGCCCTGCACTGGGTGGGGTACCACTCTCCCAGGCCGGTGCGGAGCTACCTGCTCCCCCTGGGGCCAGAAGGGTGGGCAGAGTCCCCTGCACCCGTGGGCTGAGCAGGGAGGGGAGGCGGCTCCCCGAAGACCTTGGTCAGACTTTTACCAACAGGGAGGAAAGAGGTGTTGGGAAGGGTAGCACAAAGAGTCACCGTGTGCCCCGCTGTGACAGATAACCCGCAGCCCTGCTTCCTTGCTGTGACCACCTCGATCCCTTGTACGAACAAGGCCCCTGGCAAGAAAGACAACCTGGAACTCTCTCACCTCAAGACTGAGGCTTCCGTCCCCCCGGCTTGCTTCTGGCACCCTGTACCCACTAGCAGGCCCAGTGCCGCCCACAGGGCCTCAGTCCCTAGAGCCCAAAGGAAGGGGACAGGCCCTGGCACGCCTCGGGGTCCTCTCCCCAACCCGACAGGCCTGGTGTCATCGTCTCTTCCCGGGCCCGGGCCCCATGGGGCAGTGATGTCACGTCAGATGACAGCTGAGAGCGCCCTGCACATAAGCTTACAGCAATCAGCTTATCTGGAAGCCACCCCGGCTGAGTGAAGGGTCATTATCAGAATTATTCGCACAGACTCACAGCAGCAGGAAGTCGGCAGAGGAGGCCTTGCGTCACCCTCACTGAGTCACTCGGCATGGCATGGGTTGAAGCTCAGAGGAGCCTGCCCTCCCCTCCGCTCTCTTCCCTCCTTTTCCTGGCTCCTCTCCCTCCCCACACCCACCAGCCAGGAGGGAGGGGTTACCTCGGGTCCCCCTTGGGCCCGGTCTTCCCTGCTGCCCTGAATCTGTTTTCTGAGAAGAATTACACCCCAGGAGGCCAGGCCTCTGCAGGTGGGGGAAGGGGCCGTTGAGATGCTGCCCAATTAAACCCAGGCTTAGAATGGTCCCACCACAGACTTTGGCATCAAGATGTCAAAACAAGCCATTTCATGGACCTGTTTCTTCGCAGGTCTGGTTCCCACAGCTGCGGCCTGCTTAATACACATCCTCTGAAGAAAAAAAACATCGCAAATATTCTGCGGGGGAGGCAGTTACAAGAACTTGCAGACCCTCCGAGCGTCCCCCCCCCCCCCGCCTGCTCACGCGTGCCAGCCTCGGTCCCCACCCTGCCACACCCACCCTCCTGCCTCTCTTTGCCCAACAAGCCCACACCTGCAGCACACACTCAGAGCCCGCCCAGCACACATATCCCCCTGTGAGACCAGGCAACCCCCTGCAGGAACTGTGGGAAAGAGGCAGGAACAGCCAGTGTGGTTAATGAGGTGAGTTCAAAGGCAGGGGTGCCCTCCTCACCACCCCCAATAATGACATCTAAGAATCACAGGCCTGGAACTTCAAGGCAGGCAAGGTGGGAGAAGATGAGGCTTGTGTGGAAGGGAGAGAGCTCTGTAGCCTGTGTACCAATTTACCCGTAAAATGTACTTCAAGTTCCTAGCCTTGTAAACACTCTCAAACATCGCTTTAGGCCCCACCCCACCCCCAGCTCTGGGGACCACTGCTCCAGCAAACATCTTAGGAACATGGCAATCCTGACCTATTGCACATAAGCAGGGTCCTGGTCCAGTAACTTTTTTAGGTTAGGGTATTTTTAGGTTGGGCTTCCCTGCTGGCTCAGATGGTAAAGAATCTGCCTGCAATGCAGGAGACCTGGGTTTGATCCCCAGGTCAGGAGGAGCTCCTGGAGAGGAAATGGCAACCCACTCCAGTATTCTTGACTGGAGACTCCCATGGACAGAGGAGACGGGTGGGCTATGGTCCATGGGGTCACAAAGAGGCAGCCACGACTGAACGACTGAAAAAGAAAAAAAGGGGGAAAGAAAAGACTTTTAGGTTAGATACTTTCAGTAACTTGTTCTTAGAGGCTTCAAGAAGGTTCTAGAAGGAAATGGCAACCCATTCCAGTATTCTTGCCTAGAGAATCCTAGGGATGGGGCAGCCTGGTAGGCTGCTGTCTATGGGGTCGCACAGAATTGGACATGACTGAAGCAACTTAGCAACAGCAGCAGTAGCAGAGGCCCAGAGGCCAGAGTGTCAGAGAGATAGACTCGGGGCAGAGGACCCGGGGGAGGGGGTGGGGGCAGGAGAAATCTGGACTGTGACGGGCCTCCTTCCAGTCACCCAGAGGAACGGAGGGACCTCCCAAAGGAGAGCGCCATGCAGAGAGCACCTGGGGATCAGCCCAGGGCTGCTGGGGCAAGGGGCGTGGGCTGTGTGTCTTCCCTAACCCCAGTGCTAAAGGCTGGAGTCTAAACTCTGGGTGTCAGCGGGGGTCAGCTCCTCCTGAGGGGCCTGAAGGGCTTAAGGGCGACTGCTCTGGTGGCTATCCTTGGCTTGTCTTCATTTCCGCCGCCCAGCATTCTCCCCGAGTGGGCTGCGTCCAGACGTCCCCTTGGTATTAGGGCATCAGTCATCACGGGCCTAGGGCCATCTCACTGACCTCATTTTAATTTGACCCCCTCTAGAAACCTCTGTTTCCAAATAGGGTCACATTCAGAGATGCATCGTGGTAGGAAGCCTGCGTCTGTTTGCGAGGGGAGCGCATTCAACCCCCCAGCACCCTGGCTCCCTGGACCCTGCTCTCAGGGGAGTGAGTCGGCACTGACACCTCATAACGTTTCTATCACAACCTTTTCACGCACTTCTGACAAATTCTCCCGTCCGTGGCTGACAGGGTGTTCTTAAACTCTGATGAGGCATGACATCCAGCGCCTGGGCTTTCCTTCTCTCAGGATCTCAGGGCCACTGGCCCCCTAGGCAGGAAGGCATCTCACGCGGCCCCTGCACTGGGGTTGTGGGCTCTTCCCTCCGGGCGCCCCCCCAGCTCTGTGCTGCTGGGGCTGGGGCCAGGGGTGACCCAGGGGAGAGCCACAGACAAGCGGGTGGCCCTGGGCGTGTCTGTTGGGGTCCCGGGGATGCTCCAGTTGAGAGGCACAGAGTCGTCATGCAGGGCCCTGTCTGCGTCTGGCAGCCCGTCCCAGCCACTGACCTTTGCAGCCGGAGATGTGGTGGCGGCCACCTCAGGCTTTGCTAGCATCTGACACATGAGTGCTGGGAGAGTCCCCTCGTGTGTCCTCTTGCGAGTCCCAGACCGGGACAGGCCTCCTGCCTCCCGCTGAGAACACACACAGCCTAGGGCAGGTCACCCCATCCTGCCCCCGTCCTTACTCCTGCTCCAGGAGGTGAACTGCTCCCTCCCAACTGGGCTCCTGTTTCGTCTTCTTCCTGTTAATTAATGTGGAGTTCCCACCTCTGAGCAGTGCCCACTATTTATCTCAGAATGGGCAAGTCTGAACATGGGCCTCCCAAGCACAGCGGGAGAGAAGAGGAGAAGGATCAAGGCGCCTCTGGATGGGAGCCAAAGGCCCTGGGCTCCAGCAGTGGGGAGCCGAGGGTTCATTCTTCGGACACCACGTTCAAGGTCTTAGACGTCCTCTTCGGAGGCCCAGCCTTACTACACACAAGGCAGGGGCTTGCCTGAGGTGGACGGCCCACTGCACACTGCCCACGGCCACGCTGGGAATGACTCAGGGCAAGGGGGAACCAGAGAGCATGCCGGGGGAGCCCCCGTGGCTTTTGGTTTCCCAGCACCGCCATAACACTAGAAAATATAAAATTACGTTGTTAGAAAATTTGTCCCTCGGCTCATGCAGGTTTTGTGAAACCTTTCTAAAATGAAAATATTTTCTCAGGGTATTTTACCTTAGCAAGGAAGGCTTCAGGACTGGGACAAGGGACTTCCTTGGTGGTCCAGTGGTTAAGACTCCGAGATTTCACTGCAGGGGACACATGTTCTATCCTCGGCCAGGGAACTAGAATAATGCATACCATGCAACTAAATAAAAAAATTTAAAATAATAACAATATTATTATGGGACTTCCCTGGTGGCTCCATGGTTAAGATTCTGCCCTTTGAGCTTCCACTGCAGGGGATATGGGTCTGACCCCTGTTCAGGGAAGCCCCACATGCCGCATGGTACAGCCCCCCCAAAAAAAACCTGGGACACAAAACTCCCCCTTTGGTCAGGATGGGCTGTGTGGGGAGTTAGGGGGAGAGAATGAGCTGTCCGCTCAGTGGGAGTAAGGTGCGCTGGAGAGGGATTCCGCTCAGGGGAGCCTTGCTCTGTGGTTACCCATCAATAAATATCAAGTTCCAGGCACTTTCGTCACCACCATCTACAAAAGAGGACAAAAGCCAGCTAGTGGTGGTCAGGGAGCCCAAGGAAGGAGGTGGACTTGGGGAAGGTTAAGTGTGCAATTCACTTGTCTTGCAAAAATCATTTTTAGTCAGTGAAGGAAGTTTTCAATGAGGATCAGAATCTGATACTCTCTTTTTTCTTTTCCTATTGTACTTCAGAACATAAATGAGAAAAAAATCAGCATTTCTCAGGCATCTTTTTCCTGTCAAGAACCCTCACAACTGACAGGGTAAAACATCACAACCCAAACGACACTCTTTTTTTCAAGGCATGAAAGACTCCAAAGGGGGTGTTTTCTGCTGCAGGGTCAACATGTTGTTATAAACCTTAGGATCAAGTACTTGACTGATTGATTGATTGACTGGTAGAAGTGTAGTTAATTTACAATGATGTGTTAGTTTCAAGAATACAACAAAGTGGTTCTGATATATATATTCATATATATTCTTTTTCAGATTCTTTTCCATTATTGGTTATTACAAAATACTGAATACAGTTTTCCCTGTGCTATACAATTGAGTACTTAAAATTGGGAAAACAATTGAAAAGAACTGCTGTGTCGGGTATTCCAGGTAATAGAGACTGCCTTCTGACAGCCTACAAATCAGAAGACTGAGCTCCTTTGTGCAAGAAGTTTGCATCAGACACAAAGATTTACAGTGAACGGCCACCAGGTGGTGTCTTAGTTCCCCTCCGGCTCACATTCTGGCTCCTTTTGTTCTCTGATGAGAGCTGACATTTCATGGGAAGAGCAGGCCACGCCACGGAAGATAGTGGGCCCAAAGGAGCCACAAGGACAATTTTATTGGTTCAGCCTGACGAGACTCCCAGCTCGTAAATGCAGGAGCCGCAGTCAGTGACTGAGCGAAGTGAACTGCATGCGTCTTCAGCCGGTGGGTGCACGACTAAGGATTTATCCACTCCCAGCATGCACTTGGACCTGACTCAGGGTTAATTGCTGCCGCCCAACGTGTTGTTGCTGGATTCATAGCTGATTTCTTGCTCTTGGGGTGTCTGGGTGATCCAGCTTGAGGAGAAAGGGGACTCTGTTCGTGTGGAACCATCTTTACATAACACACTGACTTTCTAAATAAATCAAGTGCATTTAATTTTTTTAAAATTCTCTTTTTGGAGACTGAAATTACTTTTCGTTTCCACCAGGAAGAGAAAACAAGAATACACGTGGGCAAACTGAGTTCTAAACGAGCATAGTGACCTTTACCATTTTCTTCTCCTTAGGAGAAGGCAATGGCACCCCACTCCAGTACTCTTGCCTGGAGAATCCCAGGGACAGGAGAGCCTGGTGGGCTGCCATCTATGGGGTCACACAGAGTCGGACTCAACTGAAGTGACTTAGCAGTAGCAGCAGCAGCAGTGGACGTTTCTATGCTTTTCCCATAGACTTGGCAGTTTGTCAGGATAACTGGTCAAACTGTTCTAAGTTACCAGATCTGCCACAGATGCTTCCAGAATCCGGAGAGGACATGTGCTGTGATTATGGCTTTGGGACTTGAAGTCCTGTCCCCGATGAAATAACCCTGCCCACCCCCTTGACTGTGCATCCGCTCCTTGAAAATGTTTGGTGTCTGACTGCCACTGCCAGATTTGTTCATACGCGTGCACACCCATGGCAGGCTTCCCTCATAGCTTGGTCAGTAAAAGTATCTGCCCACAATGCAGGAGACCTGGGTTCAATCCCTGTGTTGGGAAGATCTCCTGGAGAAGAAAATGGCAACCCACTCCAGTATTCTTGCCTGGAGAATCCCATGGAGAGAGGAGCCTGGCAGGCTTCAGCCCATGAGGTCGCAAGAGTTGGACTCGACTGAGTGACTAAACCACCACCACACCCATGAGCCTCAGGCAGAGCATTGATAAGGAAGAACCCCCAGACTTCCCCGGTTAAGTCTCCACACTCCCAGTGCAGGGGCATGGGTCTGATCCTGGTCAGGGATCAATGGCATGGCCAAAAAAAAAAAAAAATAGGAAAAATCCTTCTCTCCATTTCCTCCCTTTCATTCCCGAAGTCCCTAGGTGTCCATGCCCCGTTCTCCAGGGTTTATCTCAGAGCATGGAGACAACGCAGGCCAAGGTTGGACGGGCCAGGGTGCCATGCACCCCACCAGCCAGGAAGAGTTGACACATGGAGGACAATTCCTGTAACTTCTCAATGCCTGAATTTGTCAGAGAAGAGCATGGTCAGACCATCCACACTTCTGCGATGCAAAAGATGCCATCTATGGACTTGAAATCTGTGTCCACGGGCAGCAAGTTCCTGGCTGTGCTTCTACCACAAACCATGTCTTCATCCTTGCCAACCATGTACAGTCTATTTTATATTCACTCATACACATGGGGGTACTGGACAGGGGCCTCATAGGGATCTCTGAGAATGGATTTGAGTGTGCTAATAGCTGCAAGATCTCTTCAAGAAAGTTGGAGATATCAAGGGAACATTTTATGTAAAGATAGGCACAATAAAGGATGGAAATGGTATGGACCTAACAGAAGCAGAAGACATTAAGAAGAAGTGGCAAGAATACACAGAAGAACTATATGAAAAAGATCCCAATGAGCCAGATAACCATGATTGTGTGACCACGCATCTAGAGCCAGATATCCTGGAATGAAAAGTCAAGAGGGCCTTAGGAAGCATCACTACAAACAAAGCTAGTGGAGGTGATGGAATTCCAGTTGAGCTATTTCAAATCCTCAAATATGATGCTGTAAAAGTGTTGCACTCAATCTGCCAGCAAATTTGGAAAACTCAGCAGTAGCCACAGGACTGGAAAAGGTCAGTTTTTATTCCAGTCCCAAAGAAGGGCAATGACAAAGAATGCTCAAACTACCGCACAACTGCACTCGTCTCACATGCTAGCAAAGTAATGCTCAAAATTCTCCAAGCCAGGCTTCAACAGTACATGAACCGTGAACTTCCAGATGTTCAAGCTGGATTAGAAAAAGCAGAGATCAAACCAAAGATAGAATTGCCAGCATCTGCTGGATCATAGAAAAAGCAAGAGAGTTCCAGAGAAACATCTACTTCTGCTTTATCAACTATGCCAAAGCTTTTGATTGTGTAGATCCCACAAACTGTGGAAAATTCTGAAAATGGTTGGAATACCAGACCACCTGACCTGCCTCCTGAGAAATCTATATGCAGGTCAAGAAGCAACAGTTAGAACTGGACATGGAAAAACAGACCTGGTTCCAAATAGGGAAAAGAGTACATCAAGGCTGTATATTGTCACCCTGCTTATTTAACTTATATGCAGAGTACAGCATGTGAAATGACGGGCTGGAGGAAGCACAGGCTGGAATCAAGATTGCCAGGAAAAAGATCAATAACTTCAGATATGCAGATGACACCACCCTTATGGCAGAAAGCAAAGAAGAACTAAAGAGCCTCTTGATGAAAGTGAAAGAAGAGAGTGAAAAAGCTGGCTTAAAGCTCCACATTCAGAAAACGAAGATCATGGCATCTGGTCCCATCACTCCATGGCAAATAGATGGGGAAACAATGGAAATGGGGACAGATTTTATTTTTCTGAGCTCAAAAATCACTGCAGATGGTGACTGCAGCCATGATATTAAAAGACATTTGCTCCTTGGAAGAAACGCTACGACTAATCTAGACAGCATATTAAAAAGCAGAGACATTACTGTGCCAACAAAAGTCTGTCTAGTCAAAACTATGGTTTTTCCAGTAGTCAGGTATGGATGTGAGAGTTGGACTATACAGAAAGCTGAACGGCGAAGAATTGATGCTTTTGAACTGTGGTGTTGGAGAAGACTCTTGAGAGTCCCTTGGACAGCAAGGAGGTCAAACCAGTCCATCTTAAGGGAAATCAACCCTGACTATTCATTGGAAGGACTGATGCTGAAGCTGAAACTCCAACACTTTGGCCACCTGATGCAAAGAACTGACTCATTAGAAAAGACCCTGAGGCTAGGAAAGATTGAAGGTGGGAGGAGAAGCGAACGACAGAGGATGAGATGACCAGATGACATCACCGACTGGGTAGACATGAGTTTGAGCAAGCTCCAGGAGTTGGTGATGGACAGGGAAGCCTAGCGTGCTGCAGTCTATGGGGTCGCAGAGTCAGACATGACTGAGGGACTGAACTTTTAGATCTCTTTTCTTTTTATTAGCAGCAAGCCTCTTTCATTGATTGAGAACATCCACTTTGGTATGGCATGCATCAACTTCTTAACCTTTATTCATTTGGAAGGTTGATTCTAACATGCCATCTGCACAAAACTTCAAACTGCTTCAAAAGAGCTCAGTGACCTTCCTTCTTTGTTGTTCAGTCACTAAGGCATGTCCACTCTTTGTGACCCATGGACTGAGGCACATCAGGCTTCCCTGGTGTTTGTGCCTGGTTTTTGTTCCCTGGTTCCCTTCCTGTATCCTGGAGTTTGCTCAAGCTCATGTCCCTCGAGTCTCCCTTCTTGCCTGTCCCCTTAAGAGTTGCAGCAGTGCAGCTGATGGAAATGTGCCCAGAGGAGTCAGACAAACTGGTTAAACTCTTAGCTCTGCCACGTGGATATTGTGTGGCTTTGCAGATTGCTCCTGGGAACAAGTTTCCACTCCATTCCCACGCCACGGTCAGAGATGGTTCAGGGGGCAAGTAGGTCTTGNCAGCTGATGGAAATGTGCCCAGAGGAGTCAGACAAACTGGTTAAACTCTTAGCTCTGCCACGTGGATATTGTGTGGCTTTGCAGATTGCTCCTGGGAACAAGTTTCCACTCCATTCCCACGCCACGGTCAGAGATGGTTCAGGGGGCAAGTAGGTCTTGGCCCTGGAGTCCTGGCAACCAGATCCTATTGTTGGCTTTGCGCCACCTGGTGGTTAATAGAGGCAAAGCAGCCCCCTCCGGAGAAAATTTTGGAGCCGGACGCAGTTTTTTCAATGACTTAATCTTGCGTCTTTACTCTCAGCGGGGGGGAAATTCAGGCTTAGAGGGGATGCAGGGTTGTCAGAGTTCTCACAGTGGTAGAGTCGGGTGGTTAAGAACAAGCGTTCTGGCATCTCCGTGTCTGAATATAGCTTTGGCAGACAGGAGCCAGTGTAACCTTGGACAAGTTTTGTGACTTTCCAGTAATCAGGTTTCTTATCAGTGAAATGAGGGAAGCAATGCTCCCTACCTCACAGGTTTTAAGGTGACATTAGCCAGTGCGTGTGGAACTGCTTAGCACTGCCCCGACCTCAGAGAGAGAGATGTCTTCAGAGCACGCTCTCTTACAGCCATCTGTCTGTGTTTGTAATTTCCCCTATGATCAATAACACTTACTTGACCTGAAAGAAGGGAGATGAATCTCGAAGATCTCTGGAGAAAACAGCCACAGATATTTGATTTTCAGACAGAACGTTTGACTTTGGTCTCTGAGCGAAAGGAGAGAGGGAGTGACCTTCAGGTGCTTCCGAGGCTTGAATTCATCACCAAGGGTTAACTGTGGGTTGGGAGTGAGGGAAAGGGGCCTGAACACAGAGCCCG
>SJYA01004024.1:43435-54507 GCA_006410615.1 Neotragus moschatus | reverse complement strand
GGAGCTCGCCCACCTGCTCTGGGCCTGCCAGTCCTGGGGCGTCTCGGACCCTCCTGGCGGAGGCTGGGGTAACCCGGGGGCCCCCGAGCTCCCCTCATCCCTGGCAGGCGTCATGTCCACCCGCGAGCCTCAGCCAGGCGGACAGGCGGGGACCAGAAGAGCTGCCAGCCTGGACCAAGCACCTGGTCTCTGGACTCTTCCTGGCGCTGCTGCGGGCCACGCACAGGCCTCCCCTCACACGTCTGTTTGCGCGACTCTGGTCCTCACGCCTCCTCTCTGTGTGTCTGGGGTGAGACCCCCGCAGCGGCCTTGTCCGTGTGAGTCATGGGGTGTGAGCTGGAGATGAGCCCGTGTGGAAGGAGCTCAGAGAGTGCCAGGCACACAGAGTCCGGCCCGTGCCTCCCTGCCATCCCTTTGGCCCCTGCGGACGTCCGCTGGACGCGGGCCACACACACTGTCCTGCTCTGACGCTGCCACGCGCTTTGCTGCTGGTGGCCAGGCCCAGAGACGTCTAGTGGCTGTTCGTTGAAGTGGAGCCTGCAGCTGGACATGGGGCCCCGTCTCCCCACATCTGGACGCTCTCAGCCTCGTCTCCCTCCCTAGTCCAGGCGAAGAGAGAGTGTCTCTCGTTTCACTTTGGGCTTGCCTGCCTGCTGCTTGGGTGGAGCGTCCGTATCTGTGTCTTTTGGCTGATTTGGTTTTTCCTTCTACAGAATGCCTGTTCTTATTTTTTGCTTATTTTTCTGTTATTTCTCTTTTTGATTCCCTTAGTTCATTTCAGTTTACTTCAGTTGCTCAGTCATGTCCGACTCTTTGCAACCCTACGGACTGCAGCACGCCAGGCCTCTCCGTCCATCACCAACTCCCAGAGTTCACTCAAACTCATGTCCATTGAGTCGGTGATGCCATCCAACCCTCTNTCTTTGCAACCCTACGGACTGCAGCACGCCAGGCCTCTCCGTCCATCACCAACTCCCAGAGTTCACTCAAACTCATGTCCATTGAGTCGGTGATGCCATCCAACCCTCTCATCCTCTGTCATCCCCTTCTCTCCCCTTCAATCTTTCCCAGCATCAGGGTCTTTAAAAATGAGTCAGCTCTTTGTGGCAGGTATCCAAAGAACTGGAATTTCAGCTTCAACATCAGTCCTTCCAATGAACACCCAGGACTGATCTCCTTTAGGATGGACTGGTTGGATCTCCTTGCAGTCCAAGGGACTCTCAAGAGTCTTCTCCAATGCCACAGTTCAAAAACATCAATTCTTCGGTGCTCAGCCTTCTTCACAGTCCAACTCTCACATCCATACATGACCAGAGGAAAAACCATAGCTTTGACTAGACGGACCTTTGTTGACAAAGTCATGTCTCTGCTTTTTGATATGCTGTCCAGGTTGGTTTGATTTCCTAGGGGCTCTTGGTATATGGTGGGTGCTGACTCTCTGGAGTTACAGAAATGTCTTCCTATCACTGGCTGCCTTTTTGTTAGACTTCTGAAGTGGAACCCACTTATTGTAAGATCTGAACTTATAAAGTGTCTAGTGCAGCGGTTTTTAACTTTGTTTATGCTTTGATGGTTTAACAGAAGTTACTAATTCTTTTTTACATTTTTCTTATGGAGATGTAGTTGGCACATGGCCTAGCTTCAAGCCTACAAGACAGTGATTCCCTGTCTGTCTGTGGACACGGTCCGTTTATCAGTGTTCCCTTCGGGCGCTGCTTTGCTTTTTTTACGTTTTCTTTTAAGAGACTCCACCGCAGGTCATCACATAGGTCTGAAATATCTTCCTCAGGACCGTCGTAGTTCTGTTTTATATCCTCTAGTGCGTCTGCCTGGCGTTTGGTTTGGAGAATGGTGCCCGGTGAGGAGTGTAGCTTCTATTATTCGGTGGAGGTTAGCTGGTCGTTCGCAGACAGTTTGTGAAATCGTCTGTCCTTTCTCTGTTGTCTTGACGTCCCTTGGGACTCCTCTGTGAGCGGGGTCTGTGCTGGGGTCCCACCCCTTCCTTGGCAGATACTCACGGAACAGCTCGCGCAGGCCAGCCCTATGCTGGGGGCCTGGCCACGTCCGTGAACAGGAGCAAAGATCCTCCTGAAGCTCCCTCCACACTCGCGATCAGGGGCTCTGTTTTTTCCTGTGCCCACACCAGGCTTTTGGTTTTACGTGCTTTCTTAGGGCAGAAACCCCTCTTTTGTCCTTTTAAACAGCGGTCTTGGCTCTTGTTAGCAGTTACTCTTCCACACCGATTAGAATCAGCACGTTAAGACTGTGGGAACCCCTGGAGGACTTTTCACTGCAGCCCTTGTGACTGGGGGGCCTCAGCCCTTTACAAGTCGAGGGGCAGAGGTGAGGCCGGGCTGCAGGGGGTGTTTGAGTTCAGATTGCCAGTGACCGCAGTCCGTGCAGCTGCCCGGCCGGGCCCCGTGCAGGGGCTTGGCGGCCGGTCCCCGGCCAGGCCTGCAGCCGCAGAGCACACTCTAAACGGCGCGGCCTCGCCCACAGGGAGGTAGTGTCACCCGTCCACACACCAGCACCCGTGGCTGGCGGGAACGGGGACCCTGGGCCACCCCTTCTGCGCCAGGCCCCAGCAGGTTNGTGCAGGGGCTTGGCGGCCGGTCCCCGGCCAGGCCTGCAGCCGCAGAGCACACTCTAAACGGCGCGGCCTCGCCCACAGGGAGGTAGTGTCACCCGTCCACACACCAGCACCCGTGGCTGGCGGGAACGGGGACCCTGGGCCACCCCTTCTGCGCCAGGCCCCAGCAGGTTGCTCCCTGCCAAGCTCGGGTGTGAGGCTGGGGGTGTATGGCCACCCGGGGTCCCCTCGCAGCCAGAGGCCGGCCTGCACGTAGGAGTCTACAGGGCCTACCACCAGCACATGGCCACAGGGAGCCCCGGCTCTGACCGCCATGCCCCCAGAGTGCCCCTCAGGGGCTCTGGGCCTCCTGAGGGACGAGAGACAGGTCCTGTCTCCCCACCCTGTTTCTTATGGTCATGGGCGCCTTCCCGTGAGATCAGCCAAGCTGGCACCAGGCCCCAAGGTCCGGGCCGAGGGAGCGGCCTGCGGGCTCACTGCCCAGGCCCCAGCAGTCCCCGGGGTCCCAGGGCGAGTGGACGCCCAGCCACTTCCTGGGCCTCGACCACAGCGGGAGCCGGCTCTGGGCCTCCGTGTCCTCCGGTGTCGTGGAGGTTTGTCATAATCCTTCAGGTGCTCACCTGCTCTGCGCCGCGTTCCAGGCACTGCCCGTGTTAACACACCCGTCCCGCAAGGGTGGTCCCAGTCCTGGGAGGTCACGCGGCTCAGGCCAGGCTCCTGGGCAGCGAAGGCAGCATGGGGGCTGAGCATCCGTCGGGGCTGAGCCGGCATGGGGGTCCTCGGGGTGCCGGCCATCCAGCCTGTCCTTGGGCGGCCCGCGCATGCTGGGCGGGGCCGCTGTGTGCACCCCTCGCTGGCCCAGGCTGGGTACGGGGCCTGGACGGTCCCGGTGCCCCGGGTGGTGGACTCAGGCTGGGACAGGACTAGGTGGCGTGGAGGGGGGCGGAGACGAAGGGGGGCGGGGGTGGACACGCCCAGCTGAGCCTGTCTCTCGTCCCCCAGGAAGCCCGAGAAGGGTGTCCAGTACCTCATCGAGCGTGGCTTCGTGCCCGACACACCAGTGGGGGTGGCCCACTTCCTGCTGCAGCGCAAGGGGCTGAGCCGGCAGATGATCGGCGAGTTCCTGGGCAACCGGCAGAAGCAGTTCAACCGCGACGTGCTCGAGTGAGTGGCCCACCTCTTCCCTGGAAGCACGGGACGCTGGGTACCTCCAGTGGGGCGGGGGCCCCGCTGTCTGTTCCCCTGGATGCACGGGACCCCGGGTACCTCCAGTGGGGTGGGGGCCCCGCTGTCTGTTCCCGTGGACACATGGGACCCTAGGCTCCTCCAGTGGGCTGGGGGCCCCACTGTCTGTTCCCCAGATGCACGCAGACCCCGGGCACCTCCAGCCCTGTCCAGCAGACCCCAGGCACCCCCGGCCCTGTCCGGCAGGCCCCGGGCTCCCCCGGCCCTGTCCGGCAGGGCCGGCCCTGGCCGTGTCCGGCAGGCCCCGGGCTCCCCCGGCCCTGTCCGGCAGGCCCCGGGCTCCCCCGGCCGTGTCCGGCAGGGCCCGGGCTCCCCTGGCCCTGGTACCCCGGCCCTGGTCCCGCGGCCTCCACGCTGCCGTCCTGGGTGCAGCGTGTGCCGCCGGCCGAGCTCTGGCCCTGTCCTCCTCCCTCTCCTGCCGGAGATGAGCTGATGGTCCACCAGGCTGGCGGCCCCAGACCCTGCAGAAGAAGGGGTTTCCGGCCCCTGGGAACGGCTGGCAACGTTGAGAAGGCTTGCCTGCATGTGCCTGCACCCCCGCTCCCCCCCAGACTGTCCTGAGAGGAGTGGCTCCGTGTCTGGGGCCCGTGGCCGCTGGGCGGGCGCTGTTACAGGCCCTGTCCTCACTCCGCCCGCAGGGGGTGTCAGGGTCCGTAGCCCTCTCCACAGACAAGAAGCCAGGGCCAACAGTAGGTGGCTCAGAGCGGGCGCCCTTGGCTAGGACCTGAGGCGTGGCACCAGGCCCACCACGGGCACGTTGCCCACCCAGGCCCTGCGCGGGATGGACGGCCCGGCTGGTGCGCCANGCCCTCTCCACAGACAAGAAGCCAGGGCCAACAGTAGGTGGCTCAGAGCGGGCGCCCTTGGCTAGGACCTGAGGCGTGGCACCAGGCCCACCACGGGCACGTTGCCCACCCAGGCCCTGCGCGGGATGGACGGCCCGGCTGGTGCGCCAGCCACAGGGTCAAAGCACACGCCCAGCTTTGCACTCCATGACGCGCTGACACCCTGGAGAGGCAGCTTGTGCCCCTGGGCTGCTCCCCCCACAGCCACTCTGCTCCAGCCCCCCTCCCCCCAGTAGTGTGGTTGTTGTCCCCTCCCCTTTGAAACCAGGGAGGACCTGTCCAAGGAGAGCGGATTAGCTCCTCCGCGAGTGGGGCCCGAGACGACCATCCAGCCCAGCCCCTGGCCTGCGGCCCGCCCTTAGCCTACCCCCAACCCCAACCCCTCCAAGCCGCTGCTGGTCCGTAGGAAATCCGAGCATTGTTCTCCTTAGATCAGAAAATAGCAGCGGCCTCAGGATGTAGCAAGACCCTCCCCCACCCCCCGGGCATCCTCCCCGAATGCTGGTCAGCAGACCTTCCAGTGGGGCCCCACCTGCTCCTTGCCCCGATGGCTGAGAGTGCTCAGAGCATCGCCCCAGTGGACGGGATCCCTGGGAGTGGACACTGGGACCTCTGCAGCCCCACGGCGTGGTCACTCGAGGGTCCCTGGTGCAGACCCACCTTCCCTGCTCAGGGTTCCCAGTCAGGCTGGGGCAGGGCCATGGCCAGAGTCCCCTGCCCGCCGTGGCCTCCCCAGCTCTGCCTTCCTTGCGGGTCAGTGGGTGGGAACGGCAACACCCCTCTGGACNCACGGCGTGGTCACTCGAGGGTCCCTGGTGCAGACCCACCTTCCCTGCTCAGGGTTCCCAGTCAGGCTGGGGCAGGGCCATGGCCAGAGTCCCCTGCCCGCCGTGGCCTCCCCAGCTCTGCCTTCCTTGCGGGTCAGTGGGTGGGAACGGCAACACCCCTCTGGACGCCCCTCGGAAACGCCTGGGAGAGCCTCCCTCCGGGCCTCCCTGCTCTGAGCCCTCGGCCCCCAGCTGGAGGGGGCAGGTTCGCTGACCGGCCGCGGACTCTCATTCCAGCTGCGTGGTGGACGAGATGGACTTCTCCGCCATGGAGCTGGACGAGGCCCTGAGGAAGTTCCAGGCACACATCCGGGTGCAGGGGGAGGCACAGAAGGTGGAGCGGCTGATCGAGGCCTTCAGGTGCGGGCCGGGCCAGCAGGGAAGGGGCCCCACTCAGAGGCCGGGGCCCCGGGGCAGAATCCCCCTTCAGGGGCAGGGGGCCCTTCTGGGTGCCAGGCACCATGCGGCCCAGTGCTGGAGCCGGGGCCTTGGACGCTGGCTCCCGAGTCCGTCAGCGTCGGTGCGGGGCGGACTCTCAGAGACACAGAGAGCCTGGTTCTGACCCACGCACCCCGTACCGGCTGTGTGACCTTGTGCTGGTTACTTAACCTCTCTGTGCTTCAGCCCTCACCGGCAGAGGGGGATGATGACGGCACCTACCCTGGAGTGGCTGGGCGGGTGAACCACTTGGGATGTGTGGGTGCGTTTAGCCCAGCTCCTGGCACCCCAGAGAGCCTGTGATGGAGGCCAGCTATCCCTGCAGCCCTCCTTAGGGGCTCCAGGCCCCACACTGGGTGTGGGAGGCCCAGCCCCCTGGTCTCTGCACGGATGAGAAGAGACCCTAGGCCCTGGGAGGGGAGCAATCAGACGCTTCCATCCAGGAGCGCTTCTCAGAGGGGCAGCTCTTAACAGGGAAGAGGACACTGAAGCCCACGTTGTCTAAGCTCTGACGGCTGCAGCCTGCGAGCTTAAGTTGCCGTACTCCTCCTGGCTTCTCTTTTCCATCCCTGCCCGACCACCCAGCCCTCTACAAGGGCGCCAGTGGAGGGGGCTTTGGGAAGGCATGGGGGCATATTGGAGGCCGTGGGTTAGCGAGGCTGTTAGTTCAGCTGCCACAGCAAGCGTGCCACAGCAGCCGGGGGCTGAAACTAGCCGGAGGTGGGCCGCCCTCTGAGTAGCCCTAGGCGCCTGTCACCTGAGGGCCCCGGGGCAGGTCCATCCCCAGCCGGGCGGGGCGGAGGGCACAGCCTCCTGCCAGCAGCCAGCGCTTCCAGGGCCCAGGCGTGCGGTCCTCGGCCCCGAGCAGCCACCATCCGGCTGGGGGCAGGGGGGCTCAACTCCCATGGCAAGCAAACGGGCAGACGGGCAGGGCCAGCTCTGCTGGTCGGGGTCCCCACCACGTACCCGATGCAGACACAGGAGCTCTGAGACGAGTGACCAGCCTCGGGTGTCTGGGACCGCTGGTGGGCGAGGGGTGGGCTGGCCTCCTGCCCCGGCTGAAGGCCCCCCCCCCCCGCCCCGCCCCAGCCAGCGGTACTGTATCTGCAACCCCGGGGTGGTGCGGCAGTTCCGGAACCCCGACACCATCTTCATCCTGGCCTTCGCCATCATCCTGCTCAACACCGACATGTACAGCCCCAACGTCAAGCCTGAGCGCAAGATGAAGCTGGAGGACTTCGTCAAGAACCTCCGCGGTGAGCCGCCCGGGCCTCGCCAGCGCAGGGTGGGGGTGGCCCGCCCGAGGGTGACGTGAGGCCTGGTCTCAGAACGACTGCAGGGTTTGGGCCCAAGCCGGTTGCAGGGCCAGAGGGCGGAGGGACCACAGGCCGGGTACCCGGCGCCCAGGGCCTCCGAGCACTGCCCCTCCNGCCGCCCGGGCCTCGCCAGCGCAGGGTGGGGGTGGCCCGCCCGAGGGTGACGTGAGGCCTGGTCTCAGAACGACTGCAGGGTTTGGGCCCAAGCCGGTTGCAGGGCCAGAGGGCGGAGGGACCACAGGCCGGGTACCCGGCGCCCAGGGCCTCCGAGCACTGCCCCTCCCCAGCCTGCGGTCTGGCCTCCACGGCGGCCCCATGGCCCTCTCGCCCATGGGAAAGCTGGCTGTGAGCTGCGTGTTCCTGGTGACCCAGGAGCTTTGGGGGCTCCGGTTCCTCCTCTGGTTTAGTGCCTCAGCCATGGGACTGGGGCCTCTGCTGTGTGCGAAACAAGCCAGAGGCTCAAGGAAGACGGGGCTGCCGGGACACACACCTGCCGGCCGGCCACCCTCACATCTGTGACCTCATGGCTCGTGCGCCTGTTTGCTCCGCCATCCCAGCACAACGGCGAGGGGTGGCTGTGTCCCCCTAGTTCCCAGGGTGGGGGCCGAGCACCCCAGAACCAGGAGAGCAATCTGCTTGGCTCTTGGAAGCCCGGGCCATTCCCACCGATGACCTCTTGTCTTCAAGCCAGGGACCCCAGGGTTTCTGCTCCGCCTTCCTTGAGCTTCGAAGGTTCAGAGGAGGGAGGACCCACCCGAGGTCACACAGCAAGTGAGAGCTGGAGGGGGCAGGAGTTCCAAGGCCAGGCCAGCGCTTCTGCATGAAGTGCACACCCAGCTCCTTTGTCTTAGGGGAAGGTGTCCCCACCCCACCACACACACTGGACACAACTTTCCTCTAGAATCAGTCAGCTGCCCAGCAGGTCCAGCAGCCAGCAGCTCTGGGAGTCCCGGGAGAGGCAGGAGAGGGGCCTGGACACCCGACAAGCGGTGTTTTGCCTTTACTGATATTTGTCTCTGAATGGTTTCTTTCAAGTGTGTGTGTGTATACATAGGTTTCTGCCTTCACGCATTTCAGTTTTGGCTGCGCTGGTTTCTGCTGCTCTGTGTGGGCTCGCTCTAGTTGCGGTGCACGGGGTCCTCATCATGGTGGCCTCTCTTGTGGCCGCTCACGGGCTGTAGGCACACAGGCTTCCGTAGTTGCGGCTCACGGGCTCTAGCGCGTGGACGCAGTAGCTGGGGTGCACGGGCTTCGCTGCTCAGCAGCATGGGATCTTCCCAGGACCAGGGATCAAACCTGTGTCTCCTACGTGAACAGATGGATTCTTACCGACCGCACCACCAGGAAAGTCCCTTACGTTTATATTTTGGATGGGTCTCATCTTCACGTGGTTTAGAAGCCAGAGAGTCACGTGACCCAGGAGTCACCTTGCTTGGAATTTACCTTAATGAGTGGGAAACTCCCCTCTGCACAGAAACCCACGATTCACAGTTGCCCATACCAGGAAGCCCCCCAGCTGCCCTTCAGTAGGTGCACGAGCCCTGGTCCATCCAGACCGCGGACTGTTACTCAGCGCTGCAAAAAATGAACTGCTGAGACTGGAAAAGACTCGGAGGACCCTTAAGGGAACATTGCCAAGTGAAAGCAGCGCTTCTGCAAAGCCTGCACGCGGTCTGACTCCAGCTGCGCCGCGTCCTGCGGGGGCGAGGCTTGGGAGACAGGACTCCGGCGATGGTTGGGGGCCGCAGGGGTGCAGAGGGGGCCCAGAGGGTGTTCACGGCGGGGGAGAGTCTCTGTGTGGTGGTGTCACGGTGAACACAAGTCACTGCATGTTTGTCCAGACCGTGGGATGGACACCGCCACGCGGGAACACACCTCTGGCAACTGGAGCACGTCCGAGTAGGTTTCTCCAGTTGTAGTGAACACACCGCTCTGATGGGGCTGCTGAGGGCGGGGGGAGCTGGGATGTGCTTTCTGCTTAACTTTGCTATGAACTGGCAACTGTCCGAAAAGACCCAGGAAGTGCAGAAGGTCCACCACGGGGCCCCTCCTAGCCCCTGGGGTCGTGCGTCGGCGCTGAGTCCTGCTGTGCCTCCCAGAGCTTCCCCGGGAGCCGGTGTGGACACGGGTAGTTGGCTTCCGCCCCCTCCACTTGGCACCTCGCTCTTGGGTTGAGGCCCAGCCGTGAACCTGAGGGCCTTTGCTGCGTCTGCTCTCCTCGATTTTGCGGACACACAGTGCTGTGTGCCCTGGTGGCCCCACCAGGACGGCCCAACCAGTCCCCCACCAGGCCGACTCTCTTCTCCTGCAATCTGGAGGCAGAACTCTGATGCACATCACGGCCCAGGGGCCAGACCCCCAGAGGCATGCCGCGTACCTGAGGTGCGTGGCGTCAGGCCCGGGACAGGCAGGTCCGAACGGTCCCCCAGAGGGCCGAGCCACCCCACTGCCGCACGCCCCCCCGGGAGCCTGCGGGCCGAGGCCTGGGGCTCGCATCTCTCCTGAGCTGAGCTGGGTCTTTCCGGCACCACTTCCAGGGCCGTGTAGCAGAAAAGGCATGAGCGTGTCAGCAGAGCAACTGGGGTTCGAGCCCCAGAAATGGGACAGCAGCCACTCAGACCCACTGAGCTGTCCGAGAGGGAGGAGGCTGGAGCTGCCCTTGTGCCCGTGAGGTCGCTGCGCTCTGGGGCCCCTGTGTCGTGGGGGCGGGCTCCTGGCCCAGAGAGGCTCGGTGTCAGGCTGACAAGGGGCCAGATGAGGACGTGGGCCCGCCCCGCAGCGCTGCGGCCGGCATCAAGCCGGACAGTGTTTACAGTGCCGCCCGAGCGTGGCTGGCAGGCCCCTCCTCGCCTCGCCGGGGCAGAGCTGGCCTGGAGCTGGAACGGGGGCTCCGTCACGGGCGGGGCCCGGCCAGCAGCTGCGGGGGGGGCCGTGGTTCGGATGTGGTGCCCGGGGCGAGCCGGCCGCTGTCCCCTCGCAGGCGTGGACGACGGGGAGGACATCCCACGCGAGACGCTGGTCGGCATCTATGAGCGGATCCGGAAGCGGGAGCTGAAGACCAGCGAGGACCACGTGTCACAGGTGCAGAAGGTGGAGAAGCTCATCGTGGGCAAGAAGCCGGTAGGTGGCCCGCGCCCGCCGCGGGGACGGCCCCGCCCGGGCACCCAGGGGCCCCCGGCCGGCCCCCGGAGCCTCCGGAGCCTGGCTCCTCCGGTCAGCACTGGTGAATTGCACCACCTTTAGGGCTGGCTAAGCAGCTCCCCTCTGGGTCCCTCCAAAGAGCGCCTGAGGCCTGTTTTAGCCAGCGGCCAAGACTGTACACTGGCCCCCTGGTGCCCTGGGCTCCCCTCGAGCCCGCTGGGGGCGCCGGGGAAGTGCCACGGGAGGGGTGTGCCCGGGGTCTCCACCAGGGCCCAGACCGCGTGTGGGGCGTTAACCTCATGTCGTTTGTTCACCATTTTCCCCGTAGATTGGATCCCTGCACCACGGGCTCGGCTGTGTGAGTGCCCTCCGCTTCCCCTTCTGTGCTCCCTGCAAGCCCCCAGCCCCCGGCGCCCAGCCCCACCGCCCCAGCTGCACGGGCTGCACCAGCCACTCTCCGTAGCGATGAGAAGTCTGCTTGTCACAGTTCTCCCTGCCTTGGACCTCGGCGGCCCCGCGGGGCGGGCTGAGCTGTCAGGCCCAGAGCCGATGGTCTCCATGCCTTTCTGGGCCTGGCCGAGCTTGTCCCCAGGCCCTGAGACCCTGCGCCTGAACTGATGGCCTTGGGGTGGCGTTGAGGCCTCCCACCCTCCCCCTGCCCACCTGGCCA
>SJYA01004024.1:0-31968 GCA_006410615.1 Neotragus moschatus | reverse complement strand
CCCCTACCACCATCACCACCACCACCACCCCCCGCAGCACTTCCAGCACGCACACCAGTGCCACCACGGCCCCCACGGAGGCCACCCCGCCTACGGGGCCCATGCGCACGGCCACCCGCCGCTGCCCGCGGGCCACGCGGCGCACCACCACGGGCAGCCGCCCGCCCCGCCGCCCCCCACCAGCAGCAAGGCCAAGCCCAGCGGCATCAGCACAGTTGTGTAGACAACCTGGGCGGGGGTCCCGGACCCCCCCACACACGTGCACACCACACCGGCGCGCCCAGGGGCAGCAGCCCCAGACCAGACCCAGGGCACCTTCTGTTTGCACCTCCCCTCCGCCCCCTGGCCTGGACGGAGCCCCCCGAGCCCTGGGGCTCGAGTCACAGGGAACACAGCCCCCGGTTTGAGTTGGCAGGGGCGCCCCTCTACCTGAGAGGTGGGCCTTGGCCATCAGCAGCCCAGAAACAGTGCCGCCGGCCGGGTAGACGTTGAGCCGAGTCCCGGCCCCCATCCCCACCCAGCTCCCAGCTCTCTGCTCCCTCATTGTTCCTGGGGGTGATGACCCAGCCTAGGAAAAGGAAGGATGACACAAAAACCAGAGAACCAAACACACAACCAGAACTTGCTGCATTATTGCTCTTTTATTGACAATGGGCAAAACCTAAGTAGACCTGACATGGTTGATGAAAATGCGTNCCCCATCCCCACCCAGCTCCCAGCTCTCTGCTCCCTCATTGTTCCTGGGGGTGATGACCCAGCCTAGGAAAAGGAAGGATGACACAAAAACCAGAGAACCAAACACACAACCAGAACTTGCTGCATTATTGCTCTTTTATTGACAATGGGCAAAACCTAAGTAGACCTGACATGGTTGATGAAAATGCGTAAGTAAGCTTTATATAATATAAATATATAAATATATAAATACATACATACGTACATATATATATATATATACTGTATAGGTAGTGTCTGTGTGTGAAAGGCAAACGTTTCCGTCCACAGAATTAGCAATAGAGACTTTACAAGGAGCCCCACTTACCTGATAGGAAGACAGAACCTTAGACAAACGCGTGAGAGATTAGACCAAAAATGTAAGCGCTAGGGACAAACTCAGATGCTTCCATATTTTCGTAAGAAGAGACGCCCCACCCCCAGGACTGGCTGAAATCTTTATGTGATCACTCCTAACCGTGCCAAGTAACGTAGCATCTAAGTGTTTTCAAAGTCCGATATTGCTTTGTATAAATCCTTATTTTATTAACAGATGACTATCATAAGTAATCAGTATTATAACTGCTCTGTTATTTCAGGTAAGCAAATAGATTTTAAAAATGCGGTAAACTGTGCCGTAGCAACTCGGGAGCACTAGTCCAGAACTGGTGGTCCTGGACTGTTGGTTACCCAGACTCTTAGACACTTTAAATGGCTGCAATAACTGTGAACTTCCATGATCCATATTTCTTTTGTATGCACCCGGTTTACTGCACACTCATCCAGAGCCCTCTGCGGGCACCCCACACCCGGCAGAGAGGCGTTCATCTCCCACATGAAAGCGACCAGCTCATGCCTGTCTCCCTAGCACCATAGCCCCTCATCCTGTCTCCAGCCGCAGGCAGAAGCCCCGGAGAACCAAAGGCTGCTGCTCTTGGCGTTTAGCGACCCAGGGCGGTGTGTGTGCTTCCCGTTTTGTTTTCTGAGTGGTGGCCGTGACCATCGTGATTCCATGTGGCCGTGTGCTCGCTCGCCCCCGTGTTACGTCTCCGCGGCCTGTCCGGGCCTGGCGAGGAGCGTCCCGCCCCCGCCCCTCTGGGCCATGCCCGGCTCTCCCGCTGTGCTGTGTCGCTTCCGTGTGTGGGGGCCCGTCCGCTCCCTTGGGGCCAGAGTCACCCACGGGCCGTCCTTTGTAGTTTCAGCCCTTCGAGCCACTGCAGCCACCCGTGCTGTGCTCCTAGGCCGTGGACCGGAGGACCGCCCGGGGCCCTGCCAGGCGGGAGCCCCCGCAGGAAGGGCGAAGCTGGCGCGGGACTGCACGGGCGCGGGGCCCTGGACTGCGGCAGGACAGCCCTGGGGAGCCCACCCCGGCTACGGCCGGGGCTCTGCCCACCCCACCCCACCCCACCCCTTTCTCGCATCATCCAGGTCTCCAAACCAGCAATTCTGCAAAGTGAGCACTTTGTTAATCTCCACGGAGAGCAAATACAGCAATCTAGAGTTGAGCCTTTTTTTTTTTTTCTTTTTTGAGAGAAGTGTGACTTTAACCTGCCCGCCTTTATCTTCCCTGTCTGTGTGGTCCTCCTCCCTTGGGCATCCTCTCAGAGAGACGGGAAGCATGGCGTGTCTGTTCCGGTCCGGGCTGGGCTGGGGCGGGTGGGGGGATGCTCCCCAGTTCCACGGACCCCGAAACTCCTGGTCACCCCGCAGAGCCCGGCCTCTGAGGCGTCCTGTCTCGTGGTTTCGAGGGCGGCGGCGTGCCTGGCAACAGTGGGCGTGTACTGCATGTCCTCCAGCATCAGGCGAGTGAGGCCACACTGTGTATCGTGTATTTGCAAAACTCAGTGTTACTGTTGACAAATAGTTGAAGTAAAAGTGGTAACATATTAAATATGTCGGCTTTTCTTCACCGTCTGTACCAATCGTAGGATCTAACTGTAAACCCCAGGTTGTTCCAGAAAAGATGCAGACACGCTGGCTGGCAGCAGGCCGCCCTTTCCAGAGGGCCATCCCTGATGGGGCAGAGCCCAGTGGGGTAGAGCTGGGGCACGGGGCACCCGCTCTCTGTGCGCCGTCTTGAACCCCCACCTCCGACCTCTTGGGTCCACAGGGCTGGGCGCTTCCGCTTTCTGCCGGCTGGGTTCCAGTCAGTGAGGTTTCATCAGCGTGTGTGTTTCGGGGACAAACGTATCGCGGGATGAGTGTCCCCAGAAGGCACACTGTTCCGTGGAGGAGGCTGGAGCCGGGCCGCCCCGACCTCACGGGGAAGCAGACGTTCCTGATGGGACCGCTCTCTCGGGACCCCAGCCCACCCCAAGGTCCGCCCGCCCGCACAGGAGGCGGAGGCAGGGCGTCGGAGGCGGGGCATCACCGGGCGCACATGGGGCGTCTGTTTCACAGATTATCTCAGCAGGAGACCCTTAGAGGAAGCCAGCTGGTGCCATCACCCAACATCTTTTCTGGGACAACAATGAAGTCATGTATTTGTAATTTTTTTTTAAGTTTATGAATGGATTGTATAACAATGTAAAAATAAAGTTCATCCTAATATGACGTGCGCCTCTTACTTAAAAACGTCCTCAGTCGTCCTGTGTGGGGCGATTTTTCCAGCCCCCACCGCGTGCCCCAGGAGCCTCGCAGTTTTAAGATGAGCTGAAGTGACAGCAGGTGGCACACGTAACCCTGGATGCTGACTCGGGGCCCTGCACGCAGCCGCGTCGCCACAGGTAAGCACGCGCCGTACCGTCCACCGCAAAACACCACCGCCCTCCGGGCCTGAAAAATGAGCCCTTCCGTAAGTATCTTAAACCCAGCAGCGATGATCCAGGAGGCAGTTTGCAGAGTGAGTCGGCGTGGGGCTCGAATGGGGGCGGGGGCCTGGTCTCCGTGTGACCCCCCCTTGCAGTCACAGGGCACACTCAGGCAGCACCGTCCCCTCTGGGGCCCTGTCGCTCACCTTCAAGTCGTCTCCCACAGTTAGAACCAGGACTTGAGTGCAGGCTGCTGAGACCTCAGGGGCTCCCTGGCTGGCGGGAGCCCGGCTCCCACCGTGTAACTTTGCCGAGAGGAGTGGCTTTGTTCCCCTGTGTGTTCTGTTTGAAAGTAACTCTGCTGCTGTAAACCCACAGCTGTGACCAACGTGGAGAAAGCAAATAAATCCTTCGAAACACTCGCGGTCTCACTTTTTCTGGGAAGACCGGCCGTTTCCCTGTTGGCCAGAGACAGAGATCCCCAGGTGGCCCACCCCTGGTCGTGACCGCGGTGGGCTGCAGCTTCTGGGAAGACGCGCATTTGAGGATGCTGACAGCCAACTGAAGATAAAGGTACTCATCGCAACGTAGGCACTGGTAGAAGAGTCCCAAGGCGTTTATAATTTCTAGCAGCTTTGGGCAAAATTTTGTGCTTTCACTGAGTTGGGAGGAGATGGACCCTATGAAGCGTGGGGCTGGGCGGGGTTGACTTGTGGGCAGAAAGACACCCAAGGTCCCAGCCCCCATCACACAATGGGTAACATCACCTGGAAGCCAGGAAGGTGGATTCTGTTCTCCCAGAAGCAGGGGTTCTGCAAGAATGTGCTTGGCTGGTGCTGTTTCTCCTTTCCTTAACCCAGATCAGCTCCAAAGAATACCTCCCTTGAAAGCTTTGCTACACACAAAACGAGGTAAAACCGGTTCAGCTGATTTGCAGGCGGCGCCAGAGGTTCACGTCAGCGGCCACGATCAGCGGGGGCCCGCCCTCCACAGAGGGGGGAATTCCCACGGGAAGGGGTCCCCAGGTGTCTGCAGCTGGATGACGGCCCTGGGCTGGGGGCCCTCCAAGGGAGGGGAGCTGGTTCCCGGAATTCACAGAGATCCTTCAGCCTGTGACGTCACCTCGCACAGAGCTGCCGCCACCTGCCAGTCGGCTAGCACCACAGTTTCAGGCTTGTCTCCCCGGGAGGGACGGCGGGCTTCCGGGGCAGGGGGTGCCTCTGGCCAGCTTCTCTGTGCACAGCGCCCCACCCAGGACCCTGCGGTCAAGATGCATCGGAAAGCACGCTGCTGGTTGGAAGGGGCGGGGTTCGGGACGCAGCCACAGGCTGGGCTAAGGGTGTGTGAGTTGCCAGCTGTCTGCAGCTCCTGGCCCTGAGAGTCGCGCCGGGGACACAGTGCGCAGTGGGACTCCTCCGGAGCAGATCCTGCTCAGCGGCCGTGTTCCGGAGCTCGCCCTCAGCAGCTTCAACACCGTTCACACGCCCCGTGGTGAAACGCCCAGCGTCTTTGGTTCCATCCTCTCAGGAGTGGCAGGGGCTGGTACGGGGACACTTCCTCTGTCTCCTCTGCGGGCTGACACTCCTCCCTGGAGCCTTGAGTGCTGGCCTCGGGGTCACAGAAAGCCGTCTCCCTTCCTCCTCTCGGCACACGGCCCGCCCTCCGTTTTCCTGGAGAAATCCCTGGGTTCAAATCTCCAGCCCAGAGCTCTCCTCTCAACACCCACTCCCTGGGGTCCTCCAGGAGCACCTCAGACGCTTTGTCCAGGACCAAATCCATGGTCGCACACACAGCTGGGCCCCCCGGGTCCCCCTCCACCCCGTTGGTGAACAGCATCCCTGCGAGGGGTGCAGATTAGAGCTAGGGAGCGTCCTGGAAGACTGTCCCCATCCTGACTCCAAGTCTGTGCTGCCTCGGACCTCCCTGTGCCTCTTCACGGCTCGCCTGCCCTCAGGCTTGTCCGCGGCACTAGAGGCCGGTACCTGGGCTCCCGGCCGCCACGGTGAGTCCCTCGACCCCTCTGCACTGCCACGAGGGGAGTCTTAAGCTGCTGCCTGCAGGAAGGCACGTCAGACTTCCCGCTGCCCTCGGGGTTCAGAATAAACCCGCAGAAGCTCCTGGACACGGGCTGCGTGGCTGTCCCCTGCCTCCCCCCTTCACCCTCGCTGTCCCCTTTCACTCCAGCAGCGCTAGCCCTTCTGATGCCCAGGGAAGCCGTGTTCCCCTTGCCTCAGGGCCTGTGCAGGCGTGACCCCAAACGTAGGATGATGCTCGCTCCTTTGTTGAGTTAGCGTCTATTCCCTGCAGCCAGTTTCAGCCACTACCTGCTCTGTGGGGTGTTTGCATTGTTGTATATTCAGGGGCGTGATCATCAGTTGCTCTAAGTGTGACAGGGTCAGGTCCTTGCACAACTGTGAGCCCAACAACATTTGGCACGAAGTGGGGCTTTCCTGAATGTTTCCTGAATGAACAGATGAGTACCAATGCCGGAAGAAGGAAGCTCAATGCGCTACGCGCCCCGGTGGTTCACAGTGATGTCAGAGACCTGGGGGGACGCATCTGGGTCCTATGCCCCCTGTTAAGTCAAGGAATGGTCTGCACGAGGGCTGGAGGCTTTTGCTCATTGTGTTTTAACTGCATCAAATATGGCTTAATATTTGGAGCGTTTAGAAAGAATAGACTCATAACAAGCATGGGGAGAACTCACTCACAATCCTGCTCCCCACAAGGTACAACTGAGGGCTTGGTCTCCCCGCTTCCCGCCCTGTTCTTTGGGCATGTTGCTTGGTTCCCTGGTTCAGATCTTCTGGGTGTGTCCCAAACAGTCTGCAAGAGTTGTTCAGTGCCCCTTGTGCAGAAAGAGTTTCACCATGGAAACCATCTAGGAGACGCTGGGTCAGACAGAGTTAAACCGTTAGTCCTGCAGAGCCTCTTAGAAGGATGGCGCTGTGCTGTGACGCTCTCAGAGGCAGTCTGTGCCGAGTTTCGCAGACGTCTGTAGCGGCGGGACTCTGTCGTGTGCCGCGGCGTCCAGTTCAGACGTGTGTCTGTGCAAGTTGTTCCCTGAAAGATCCTGGTGTGGGAGAAGACGCCGTGCTCTGGTATTTACCTGCCAGCCCATCACGTGGACGGGCCCTGATGGGCTTGCCGTCAGGTAGTGCTGTCTCGGTGAATAAGGAACAGACGGGTGGAAACTAGTGTTTCTGAGCAGGTGTGGTGGCTCCAGAGGAAGTGGGGGCCTGGGGAGTGGGGCGCCCGAGTCTGACTTTAGGGCAGAGTTCCTGGGATGGGCGATGGCACCTCTCTGGCGGCCCAGGGTGGCCATGCATCCCCCCGAGTTGCCTCCAGTCGGGCGTAGTCAATTCAGCCCTCACTTGCCTCGGGAATGCACCCCACCTTCCAGCACAGAGTGGGTCTGCAAGAAAGAGGGCCCAGCCGTGGGCAGGTGTGCCGTGAAGGAGCTCGTTTCTACTCCTGATTCTGACCCTTCGAGACTGTTAGGGGTTCAAATGACATGTGCTGTGAATCTCTGAAAGATAGTCTGTGCTGAGTTTCCCAAACTTGCTTGTGCTCCTGACCACACTCCCCACATACCTCCTCAACATGACCAGTGTCCCGTGCGTGAGAAGCTCCACTTAAACCCCAAGGTGGAGACCACAGCTCTGGAGGCGTCACCAGCTGTGGGACTGATAGGAAAGAAGACATTCTAGGATAAGAAACACCAAAGGATCGCAGAGGCCACTGGAATTGGAATCCCTTCCCACATCCTGAGAACGGGTCAGAAAAAGAACAAATAAAACCTCTCTAGCCCAGACCGACAGCGTAACCGGGAGAGGGCGAACATCACAGGTCGCAGTGAGTGGTCAACGGGGCCGTGAACGTCTTAGGCAAGCAGAGCCGCCTGGACCCCGGAACACAGAGCCCGGGGAGGGCTGTGCAGGACAGAGGCGGTGTGACATCGCCGCGGGCCCCACCCTCAGGGCAGACCACCCTCAGGGCAGCAGCAGAGACCCTGCTTCCAGAGGAGAGGGGGCGCCTTAAAAAGGCAGGTTTCCTGAAGGCCTGGTAACGAAGGGCAGGAAGGGGCAGCTAAGATGAGGGCCCTGTTCAAACAGGTGCTGTCAGAGTATCAAAGCGGACGGGCCTGTAGCTAACCAAATCAACACGGAAGGAACACACGCTGAATAAGACGTGCCACTGGGGAAGAAACTTGTACTGAAGGAAAAAATTGAAAGCAATGCTCCCTGGAACAACTCCGTGGAAATAAATTCGACAAAACCTAGATAGAATTGATAATGAGGCAAGGCTGATCCCTGGAGAGACAGACATTTAAAACACAAAGTCCCATAAGAGAATTAGAAGGAAAAAAAAAAAAGTAATCCAGTGCCAGGTCCAGCTGCTTTCTGAGAGGAGTTCTTTCAAACCTTCAAATTTGAGATAATCTCTATGTCACTCAAATGGCTTCAGATCACAGCAATGGAAGGAAAACTTAGAGACAAATTGTTATGGTATGGCAATAGCTGTGTTTTCTAAACCTGGTGAAAGCTGCATAAATACAAAACCACAGACAACCGAAGCAAAAGTATGGATAAAACAATAGTAAGCATCTAACGATGCATTAAATATAAACAAATAGAGAGTTATCAGCTATACAATGAGGGGTTAATCCACCCATGATTTGTAGTTGGCCCTCCACATCCCCAGATTCAACCAACTTTGGATTGTGTTCTCCTCTAGTGGTGGTTTGTTTCTTTTTTCTGTTTTTAATCTTTTTATATTGGAGTCTGGCCTCCCCAGTGGCTCAGCAGATAAAAGACCCACTTGCAATGCAGGAGACGCAGGTTCAATCCCTGAGGTGGGAAGGTCCCCTGGAGGAAGAAATGGCAACCCANCTGTTTTTAATCTTTTTATATTGGAGTCTGGCCTCCCCAGTGGCTCAGCAGATAAAAGACCCACTTGCAATGCAGGAGACGCAGGTTCAATCCCTGAGGTGGGAAGGTCCCCTGGAGGAAGAAATGGCAACCCACACCAGTATTCTTGCTGGAGAATCCCATGGACAGAGGAGCCCGGCGGGCTACAGTCCATGGGGTCGCAGAGAGTTGGACACGACTGAGCACGCAGGCATAGTTTTCATGGCTGTGTTTGTTTTGAGCGTACAGCAACCTGATTCAGCTTCTTTCCCCATGTAGATTATTACAGAAAAGTGAGTTCCCTGTGCTGTGCAGTAGGCCCTTGATTATCTACTTTATATATGGTAGTGTGGCCAGCCGCTCAGTCCAACTCTGTAACCCCATGGACTGCAGCACACCGGGCTTCCTTTCACCATCTCCCTGAGTTTGCTCAAACTCATGTTCTTTGAGTCGGTGATGCCATCCAACCATCTCATCCTCTGTCGCCCCCTTTTCCTCTTACCCTCAGTCTTTCCCAGCATCAGGGTTTTTTCCAGTGAGTCAGCTCTTTGCATCAGGTGGACAAAGGATTGGAGCTTCAGTTTTAGCATCAATCCTTCAAATGAATATTCAGGGTTGATTTCTTTTAGGATGGACTGGTTTGATCTCTTTGCTGTCCAAGGGACTCTCAGGAGTCTTCTCCAGCACTACAGTTCCAAAGCGTCAATTCTTTGGCACTCAGCCTTCTTTATGGTCCAACTCTCACATCCATACACGACCACTGGGAAAATCATAACTTCGACTGTATGGGCCTTTGTCGGCAAAGTGCTGTCTCTGCTTTTTAATATGCTGTCTAGGTTTGTGATAGCTTTCCTTTCAAGGAGCAAGCATCTTAACTTTGTGGCTGCCTGCACTTTGTGGCTTTGTGACTGTCTGCATTGATTTTGGGGGCCCCAGAAAATAAAATGTCAGTGTTTCCATTTTTTCCCCATCTATTTGCCATGAAGCGTTGGGACCGGATGCCATGATCTTAGTTTTTTGAATGCTTGAATATTGAGTTTTCACTCTCCTCTTTCACCTTCATCAAGAGGCTCTTTAGTTCCTCTTCACTTTGTCTTTAGAGCGGCGTCATCTGCATGTCTGAGGTTGCTGATATTTCTCCCAGCAGTCTTGATCCCAGCTTATGCCTGGCATTTCGCACGATGAACTCTGCATACAAGTTAAATAAGCAGGGTGACAGTATGCAGCCTTAGTACTGAATCCTCTCTAAATAGTTTAAAAGTCTTCGCATTCTACCTCCCCTGGTCAAATGACCCTGAGGTTTCTGTCCCCTGGAGTCTGGCAGATGCAGAAGGGGCACCGGGAGGGCTGCCAGAATCGGGAGCTGGTGTGGGGAGCCCTGGACTTTTTCCCACGGGAAAAGGGGTGCTGGGGGTCCAGGCACGCCGTGGCTGTCACCTCTAATCACTGGACGAAATGCCGCTGAATGGACACCTTTGGGGCCCCAGAAGGGCTGCCCCTTGAGGCTGAAGACAGTAAGGTGACGGCTCACTGTAGGAAAATGCAGCGTTTGTTGGAGGTGCCAAGCAAGGAGCCCAGGTGGCCAGTGCCTAAAAGGCCCGAACGCCCACAAGGCTGGAGGAAAAGGTCTATACAGGCAGGGTGAGGGAGGGGGCTGGCGGGGTGCACAATCTGCTTGTGGACATTCTTCTGATTGGTTGGGGGTGAGGTCATCGGGATTTAGCGTCATCAGCCTTCTGGTTCCAGCCGGTCTGCGGTTGGCGTGCTTGTGGGCCGCAGGCAGTTAAATTCTGCCCCCTGGCGGGGGTTTCCGGGTCTGCAGAAAGGCTCAAGGAGCGCGGCTCAGAACGTCCCCCACCGCCCTTGCCGTGCGCTCAGCCGTGCCTGACTCTCTGCGACCCCATGGACGGTAGCCCGCCAGGCTCCTCTGTCCGTGAGATTTCCCAGGCAAGAATACCGGAGTGGGTTGCCATTTCCTCCTCCAGGGATCTTCCCGACCCAGGGATCGAACCCGCGTCTCCGGCACCGCAGGCGGATTCTTTACGTGCTGAGCCGCCAGGGAAGCCCTTCTATTGCCTTTGAGGAGGAACTCAAGGTCCTTGACTTTGTTCAGTGTCTAAACTGTTATCATTTTGTCTTCCTTTCTTGCTTCAGTTTCTCACTTTCCGATTAAATGCGTTCCTTGACTAAGGTTTTTCTACAGACAAAAGGCAGGCGGAGGACATGGGGGGAGAGTCCTGGGCTAGAAAGACCCCAGGGGGTCCTTGTGGTTGTTCACTCACTCAGTTGTGTCGGACTCTTCCCCCTTGGACTGCAAGGACACCATAGGGTCCTTCTCGGTCACAAGAGAATTCCTTTAGAGCCTGTAGTCTTACCTGGTGTCAAAGCCATAGCCAGGGAAAGATTTTAAAGGAGAAATACCTTGGCATCAGCTTCGGGTCTGAAAGCCGTCCTCTACCCCATGGTCTTCCTTCTCACTTTGCTTTTTAAAACCCATCTTGCCTGTCTGGAAATCCAGCTAAGCTCATTATCTTTAACAGCCATGAGGAGCTAACAGGATAACTAGAATGTATGGTGAGCGTTTATTCCCTGAAACATTCTTCTACCCACAGAAGAAGTGTTGGTGAGCAAAGACTGCTTTATCTCACGAGCTGGATTCATACCCTTAAGTGGACTTTGCGTCCGAGTCAGGGAATCCTTACTCATCCACACTTGGGGGCCATCCTTCATTCTAGGGAGTACATTTTAGTAAATGGCACCCCAAATGATCCTTTGCTTGTAACCTAGAGTCCAGACCCAGATCTGGACTAGATGTCTTGAAAACTCACTGCGGTCAGCACCCAGAAGGGGAGCTGTTTGTAGGGCAGTGCTGGGCACTTACTACAGTCTGGCCAGAGAGAATATTGGGTCTTCAGGAGAAAAAGAAAAAACAAAAACTATTAATTACATTACATTACCGGGGAAGATGCTTCCCCCGTGGCTCAGTGGTGAATCTTCAGTGCCAATGCGGAGACACAGGTTCGATCCCTGGGCGGGGACGATTCCCCTGGAGAAGGAAATGGCAACCCACTCCAGTATTCCTACCTGCAGAGATCCATGGACAGAGGAGCCTGGTGGGCTTCAGTCCATGAGGTTGCAAAGAGTTAGACACACACAGGGAAAAATGTAAAATGAGGTCCTCAGGTGAGTTTCATTTGGTTATTTCCCCTACGAATTACAACTGGGGGAAAAATGAATTCATGTGAATGCCAAGCTCTGCGAAGTAGTTAGGAGGAGCAATTTTCCCTTGAAAGAGAACAGGCACATCGGTTAGCAGCAGCTTTTGACGTCGTGCCCACTCTCCTCGGTCCTGTAATCGGCATTTACAACAGAGAGGATTCTGTNATGGACGGTAGCCCGCCAGGCTCCTCTGTCCGTGAGATTTCCCAGGCAAGAATACCGGAGTGGGTTGCCATTTCCTCCTCCAGGGATCTTCCCGACCCAGGGATCGAACCCGCGTCTCCGGCACCGCAGGCGGATTCTTTACGTGCTGAGCCGCCAGGGAAGCCCTTCTATTGCCTTTGAGGAGGAACTCAAGGTCCTTGACTTTGTTCAGTGTCTAAACTGTTATCATTTTGTCTTCCTTTCTTGCTTCAGTTTCTCACTTTCCGATTAAATGCGTTCCTTGACTAAGGTTTTTCTACAGACAAAAGGCAGGCGGAGGACATGGGGGGAGAGTCCTGGGCTAGAAAGACCCCAGGGGGTCCTTGTGGTTGTTCACTCACTCAGTTGTGTCGGACTCTTCCCCCTTGGACTGCAAGGACACCATAGGGTCCTTCTCGGTCACAAGAGAATTCCTTTAGAGCCTGTAGTCTTACCTGGTGTCAAAGCCATAGCCAGGGAAAGATTTTAAAGGAGAAATACCTTGGCATCAGCTTCGGGTCTGAAAGCCGTCCTCTACCCCATGGTCTTCCTTCTCACTTTGCTTTTTAAAACCCATCTTGCCTGTCTGGAAATCCAGCTAAGCTCATTATCTTTAACAGCCATGAGGAGCTAACAGGATAACTAGAATGTATGGTGAGCGTTTATTCCCTGAAACATTCTTCTACCCACAGAAGAAGTGTTGGTGAGCAAAGACTGCTTTATCTCACGAGCTGGATTCATACCCTTAAGTGGACTTTGCGTCCGAGTCAGGGAATCCTTACTCATCCACACTTGGGGGCCATCCTTCATTCTAGGGAGTACATTTTAGTAAATGGCACCCCAAATGATCCTTTGCTTGTAACCTAGAGTCCAGACCCAGATCTGGACTAGATGTCTTGAAAACTCACTGCGGTCAGCACCCAGAAGGGGAGCTGTTTGTAGGGCAGTGCTGGGCACTTACTACAGTCTGGCCAGAGAGAATATTGGGTCTTCAGGAGAAAAAGAAAAAACAAAAACTATTAATTACATTACATTACCGGGGAAGATGCTTCCCCCGTGGCTCAGTGGTGAATCTTCAGTGCCAATGCGGAGACACAGGTTCGATCCCTGGGCGGGGACGATTCCCCTGGAGAAGGAAATGGCAACCCACTCCAGTATTCCTACCTGCAGAGATCCATGGACAGAGGAGCCTGGTGGGCTTCAGTCCATGAGGTTGCAAAGAGTTAGACACACACAGGGAAAAATGTAAAATGAGGTCCTCAGGTGAGTTTCATTTGGTTATTTCCCCTACGAATTACAACTGGGGGAAAAATGAATTCATGTGAATGCCAAGCTCTGCGAAGTAGTTAGGAGGAGCAATTTTCCCTTGAAAGAGAACAGGCACATCGGTTAGCAGCAGCTTTTGACGTCGTGCCCACTCTCCTCGGTCCTGTAATCGGCATTTACAACAGAGAGGATTCTGTTCACTTCATTCTCAGGACCATGTGTGAATCCACAGGCCAGGCCCTTCTCGGAGGCAGGCGGGGTAGAAATACAGAAGGGATGCAGAGAACGCCGCTGATCGTCTCTGCCTGGGAAGTCACAGTGTACCCTGCTAGGTGTTTTTATTGAGCTATCATGGCGAGCCAAGTTTATTATTTATCAGCTTCTGCTGAAAGAGCACTGAAAGCTTTTTGAAACGCAGGGACTGACTTGGGGCCTGAGCTGCCTGTACCGCCCCAGCTCAGTGGGTGAGCCACTGAGATGAATTTCCGTGCCCCACCTCCCCCCATCATGCTCCATTATCCGGTTTGCAGTCCAACATTTGCTGACTTGAAGGATTACAAAAAAACGTTGTTGCTGATTTCGAAGAAAAGTTAGCGCTGATGCCGGAAGCCTTTGCTAAGGGCGCCCAGGGTTTTCTGGCCAGAGGCTGACTGCAGCGCTTCCTGACAGTGATGCTGCCGGACCTCTTGGTGGGCTAGGATTCCGCTCCTGCAGGTGTTAGACTGACGGACTCTGCTTGCCTAAGTAGGTTTCCTGGGAGTTATTTGTTCGAGTTGCAACAGGAATAGTCTGCGGTAAATCCCTTTTGCAAGAACTGGCATTGCGTCGTCTTCTAGGGCCTTTCCCACGCATTAAAGATGCTGGCTTTGCCATCTGGCCACCTTCAGATAAGATTTCAGGTTCGGCTGGCTTTTGTGCAAACAGGTAAGGCCCCGGTGAGTTAATACACGTGTTCGGCTCTTACGTTACAGCAGTTGCTTTACAAATTCTGGTGGTTTCAACAGAGCGTTTGTGTTATTTTAACACGCTTTTCATAGCATAGTAGCGTGGGAATACACGCTTGGTTGGATCTTAGGCTATTTTGACTTTTGAAACAAGGACAAAAGCCACACTCCTTTGATTTTTCCTTTGAAACATAAGGAAAAATCAAACGAGTGTGGCTTTCCTCATTGTTAACGCTGTTACTGTTTCAACTCTCCTGAGATTTTGAAACCTTGTTATCACTGTGACCAAGTTTAAACTGAAGAGCCTCTATTTTTAGATTTTCTTGTTGTTCTTTAGTGGCTAGGTTGTGTCCAACTCTCTTGCGCCCCGACCTCATGGACTGTAGCCCACCAGGCTCCTCTGTCCATGGGATTTCCCAGGCAGGAACACTGAGCGCCTTGCAGATGGATTCTTTACCTACTGAGCCACCTGCGAAGTCTAGACTTTTTTTTTTTTTTTACTCCCTCTCCCAGGGTTGCTAGACCCTGAAATTTACAGTGTGTGGAGTGGGAGGAGAATTAAACATTAGCCCAGTAAATTTGCGTAGGAATCCGTGTTTGCGCTGATGTTATCATTTGCCAGTGTTGAAACTCAGATTCTGGAGTAGGTCGTGACTTGCCTGGTGGAGGAGGAAGAGGAGGATGAGGACTGGTGAAGAGGCACCACCGGGCAGAAGGACTTAGGCGAGGCAGTCCAACATGCTCAGGCCGACGATCACGCGTAGGAAGGATGGAGCAGAACGCCTGAGAACCCGGCACCTGAACCAAGGGCGGTGCTTGGCCCTCAGTGCAACCTGGGCCTCAGGGTGTCCCCCCCACCCCCACGGATCTGGCAGAGGCAGAGAGAGAGCGCAAGGCGTGACGGGGCTTCCAACCTCCATCAGAGGGATTTTGCCCGATTTCGGATCAACCAGTAACAGGAGTGAGAGAGGAGCAAGAGATCTTTATCTGCCCACCAAGTCTTGCCAGCGTGTGTGTGGGTGCTTGGTTGTGTCTGATTCTTTTGCGACTCCATGGGCTGCAGCCCCACAGCCTCCTCTGTGGCTGGCCTTCGTCTTTTGGAGGAAAAGACCAATATTGTGAGGGTGAGGGAGAGGGTGGGATGATTTGGGAGAATGGCTCTGAAAGAAAAAAAAGACCAATATTGGAAGAGCTAGGCTCCTCCTGCCTTGTCCTGCCTACCAGGGGCAGGGTCTTCTGCTTCCAGCGGGTGGAGGAGGAGGCAGCAGGGGGTGGCCGCTCATTCTTCAATGCCAGTCTCTGAAAAGCGAGGGGACGTCACGCGGATTCCAGACCACAGCCGGAGCTCTGAGACTGCCCTGGTGTCACCTTGGGGCCCTGCTCAGTTCTGTGTGCCCAGAGCCACACGTCCTCCCGTCTGAGTCTGCCAGGCCGCTCCGAGGACCTTAGACAGACAATCAGCTCCTACTTCCGGAGGTAAAAGTCCACAGTCACGGTGTGGGCAGGACTGGTTCCTCATGAGGACAGAGACGCCCATCCAGGCCTTGCTCTCAGCTTCTGGGGCTGGCTGGCCCTCTTAGCCTTCCTTGGCTTGTAGAAGCATTATCTTGAGCTCCATTTTCACCCCCACACACAACATCCCCCTGGGTACATGTCTGTGTCCACGTTTCTCCTGCTTACAAGGGCACCGGTGATGTTGGAGTAGGGATCCACCCCAGCCCACTATGGCCTCTTCCTAGGTTAGCTCATGATACAGCTGCAGCGGAATGCCGTAGGCAGCCCTCTTTTCAGGGAAGGTCATGTTGTCAGGTACTGGGGTTAGGATTTCAAGTAATGAATCTTCTGCGGTGGGGGGGACACAATTCAAACAACAGCACTTCGTCACCTTCGTGGCTTTCAACAAGCCAGTGACGTCCATGTCCCCACGATAAAGGGGACAGATACACATCTGAGAGGGAAGGAAGTACCAGGGACAGAATCTGTGGACAAAGTACCCTCTGAAGGACACCTCTCTTCGTGCAGACTTTTGACGTCAGGACAGTGAGGCATCAGCCAGCGTCAGGACAGTGCGGCGTCAGCCAGCAGGAGATGGACTGGTGATACCTGTGCACCGCTCACCTGTGAGCCCATCGTTAGGACGCTGAGGGCACGAACCTTCACTAGCCTCTCTTTTTCCCATGACTGACTATCGCCCTTGCGGCCTTGGGACAGGAGACAAGGCCACCGCTTTGTCTCCTGTTCCGTGATAGTAAATTTCTCCACGACCTTCCCACTGTGTGGCTTTCGTGCCAAGGAAGGAGGGAATAGTTTCCTACTCAGACGAGGTGCAGAGGTCTGGAGCCAAGCATCCTGGTGTGCTACGACCAACTCCATGGCCGCTCCAGGTTGTTGCTGACATGCTGCGTGGGAACCACTCACGACACGATCACATGTCCATGGTGAGTGCTTCAAATACGAACCGGGGAAAGTCTACGTCAGAGCAAACTGTTCACAAACGACATCTTACCTCTCAAAGGCTAACACTCAAGTAGAAGATGCGATACTTGAGCGTGTGCCCAGTTTGTAATTTTTATATTAGTACAAGAAAAACAATGATCATTTACTGTGGTAGATGCTAGCATAGGGATTTAGGCAATCCTCACGAGAATCCTGTGAGGCCAGTGACATGATATTCATTTTTACAGATGGGAAAACTGAATTTAAACACTGTCAAAAGTAGGAGTGCTCCAGAACACTTCGCACCATACATGCTATTAGAGTATGTAGAAATTATGCCTTAATGTTTTTGTAATTTTTATTTTGGAAACTGAATTTCTCACTTGGTTAATTCAGGGAGGATCTGGCTAAATTACTGGA
This sequence comes from Neotragus moschatus, assembly GCA_006410615.1. Classification (NCBI taxonomy): domain Eukaryota; kingdom Metazoa; phylum Chordata; class Mammalia; order Artiodactyla; family Bovidae; genus Neotragus; species Neotragus moschatus. The sequence continues at coordinate 15,126 of SJYA01004024.1, read as the reverse complement.
TAACTTGATTGATTAGACTCCATTTTTTTTTCCCCCAATGTTCACCAGCTCAAAGTTAAAAGCCAGCAGTGTCCCTTTTTTGTTGTTTGCTCATCTCACCTGCAGAGGTGGTTCACAGGCCGTCATTGCCAAGTGCCTTCTTGAGAAGCTGGACGCTGACACTGGCAAATATTGACCGCTATGAAGAAACCAAGTGACGAGGCTTCACAAGTTAAAGACAAAAATAGACAGCCCATTGCAGAAGTTGCCTGCAAGGACAGGTATTTTGCAACCAAGAATGTTTCTGAGCCCTTTTTTTCCCCCCCATGATGGTGTGTCACTGATAAGGATAGAGTAGGGTAGTTAGTATAGAAATCTCACTAGAGGATTCTAGACAGAGAATTGTAAGGGAGCTCGGGAGACTGTTACAAGCTAGTAACCACTCAAGAAAAGAATCCAGCAACCTCACAAAAATCTTCACTACCCTGGAGGAAGATCCGGCGCATCCGAGTGCCAGGCATACTCAGGCCACATGCTCTGAGAGTTAAAACACAAGACAAAAGATACGGGATCTGAATCTTGTTCCACGAAGAGTTAGAGTTAATGTTCCTTAAAGAGCAGCATTTTTGCATCCTGCTGAGACAGAAATACAGGGAAAGGGGAAAGGAACTAGATGAAAGGGGACATTCTGCTGAGACCTGAGATGAGCTGCCACATTCCAGACTATGTTACCACACTGTGGCTAACATGAATATGACTCAAATAGTGCCAGGACAGTCCCGGCTAGACCATGTAGACTCTGCTGCTGCTGCTAAGTCGCTCCAGTCGGGTCCGACTCTGCGACCCCAGAGACGGCAGCCCACCAGGCTCCCCCGTCCCTGGGATTCTTCAGGCAAGAACACTGGAGTGGGTTGCCGTTTCCATCTCCCATGCATGAAAGTGAAAAGTGAAAGTGAAGTCGCTCAGTCGTGTCCGACTCTTAGCGACCCCATGGACTGCAGCCCACCAGGCTCCTCCGCCCCTGGGATTCTCCAGGCAAGAGCGCTGGAGTGGGTTGCCACTGTAGACTCTAAGGAGGAACTAATGATCCTAAGCCTTGGTGGCTGCCTACGCATGAGGAGGAAGGCTGTCTTCCCTCCCCACTCTTTCTCAGATGATGAAGACGTAGGCCTCCTGTTTCTCGGGGCTGCGTCCCCTCACCAGTCCACTTGTATCTCTCACACGTGTCCTTTGCTAACAGACTCACTCTTTGCCCATCACTTTGCCTCTCCTTGATTTTTTTCTGTGAACCCCAGCTTCAGTAATTCCTGACATCCATTGTGCGGCTTCAATTTCAGCGACAGTGGGTTTGAGTCACGCCCGAGAAGGAGTGTGGCTTCATCGCCAAGTGTTTACCCAAACAAGTCCCTCTTTTACTGGCCGGGGCACAGCACGTTCAGGTGAGAGCACTTCTCCTTTTTCTTTGAGTTCTGATCTGATGGAGGCAGAAAGCATTGCCAATATGAGGAAGGCCTTTAGGGCCTGGCTGGGTGTGAGGGGGGCGCCCCTCCTCCCTGTCCTGTCCCCCGCCAGGTGGCATTTTCCAGGGACGTAGTAACTACAGGGTCTTGTCCAGGCTTCTTTCTCGTGCAACACCCCTTTTCCTTTTCCTCCGTCTCTCAAATGTGTGACATACACGTGAGCTATGAAACCAAACCAAAGGANGTCACTTATTTTTCTGGAATTGAGCTGCATAAGTTGCTTGTATATTTTTGAGATTAGTTGTTTGTCAGTTCCAGAGCTCTTTTTAAAAGGTCATTTTTTGAGATTTTTTTTGAAACAACTAATCTCAAAAAATGACCTTTTAAAAAGAGCTCTGAAACTGTTCACCTACCAAGGTGAAGATCCTTTATACAGATGTCCATTAGCACCGCCTAGTGGTGCAAATAACCAAGGTTCAACATTTTTTCCTTATCTTCTTAGAACTGAAGATACCTACTGAAGCAAGATGGACTCTTTTTCCTCTTTTGAGGAAACTCAGAGAGACAGTGAAGGACAGGGAAGCCTAGCATGACGCAGTTCGTGGGGTGGCAAAGAGCTGAACACGACTTAGCAATTGAACAACAACAACAACCCATCATATCACCTGGAGTAAAGAGGAAACAGTATTTAAAGAACTTAAGTGACTTGAATGTGACTGCAGAGTCACCAGGTCCCCTGATCCTGGCCCTTTTCCTACTACATGCTATAGCTACGTGGGGGAAAAAGAATTAACCTCAACACTTACCTTATACCACAAACAAAATTGAAGTGGAAATGAAGCATAGACCTAAAATCAAGAGCTAAAACCACAAAATTTCTGAAAGAAAGCATAGGAAAAAATTTAATGACCCAGATTTGGCAAAGATTTCCTAAATATAACACAAAAAGCACTAACTATAATGAAAAAATCACTAAATTAGACCTCATCAAAATTAGACCATAGCAAAGCAAAGAAACTTTGCTCTCTAAAAGATAGGTACACTTAGAAAAATTAAAAAGTAAGCCACAGACTGGCAGAAAATATTTTCAAAGTACATACCCAACTAAAGGGAGTTCCCAGGTGGCACTTGGTAAAGAATCCACCTACCAATGCAGGAAACTAAGAGACACAAGTTCGATCCCTGGGTCGAGAAGATCCCCTAGAGAAGGGCATGACAACCCACTCCAGTGTTCTGGCCTGGAGACTCTCATGGACAGAGGAGCGTGGTGGGCTACGGTCCACAGGGTCTCAAAGATTTGGACATGACTGAAGCAAATTGGCATGCACTCATATCCAACAAATAGGCAAAAGATTTAAATATACCTTTACCAAACAAGATATATGTGTCTGACTCATAAATACATGTAAAGATGCTCAATGTCCACTGATCACTTGGGAAATCCAAATTATAAATACAATGAATACCACTACTCTAGACCACTTGTAATATTACCAGAATGCCTAAAATCAAAAAGAGACTGCTCATACCAAGTGTCAGTGAGTATACATATTGAGCAGTCCAAACTCTCATACACTGTCGGTGGAAATGTAAAAGTGTACAATCCCTGGGAAACAGTTCAGCAGTTTCTTAAAAATGGAAGCATACATTATACCTACTGTATACCCAGCCATTGTACTCTCCAGCTGGTCACCAGAGGAAAGAAAGCACGTGGCCACCCAAAGATCCATAAACGAATGTTTACAGCCACTTAGTTCATAATACCCCCAAACTAGAAATGATCCAAATGTCCATTGGCTGAACGCATAAACAAAATGGACTATATTTTTAAAATGGAATTATCAATAATAAAAAGCAATGAACCATTGATACATGCAAAATCATGAATGAACTTGAAAATTATGTTGAGTAAAAAGAACTCAGAAGAAAAAGCAGCTACTATATGATTCATTTCCATAAAATTCTACAAATTGAAAATGTATCTATAGTGTCAGAAGGCAGATCAGTGGTTGCCTGGAGTGGGGGAAGGAATCAGAAGGAAGGGAAAGAACATTACAAAGGAGCACAGAACTACACTGAGGAGTGACGGCTGTGTTCATTATCTTAATGGTGACGATGCTTTTATGGGTGTATACATATATGAAGTTAAAGTCCCTCGGTTGTGTCCAACTCTTTGCGACTCCATGGACTACATAGTCCATGGAATTTTCCAGGCCAGAATACTGCAGTGGGTAGCCTTTCCTTCTCCAGAGGATCGTCCCAACCCAGGAACTGAACCCAGGTATCCTGCATTGCAGGCAGATTCTTTACCAGCTGAGCCACAAGGGAAGCCCATATATATATATATATATAAATGCATCAAACTGTATGGTTGAAGTATGTGCCAGTTATTTGACATCAATTATACCTCAATAGAACTGAATGAAAAAATATATACTCATCCTATGATCAGCATTCCATTCTCAGGCATTAGCCAAGAGATAGGAAAGCATATGCCTATGTTCTAGAACAGGAGAATTTGCCACTGAAGTATACTGACAAAAAGCAGATCATCTGTTGCCCAGGCTCAGGGTGGAGGATTAACTGCAAAGGGGCACCATTTGGGAGATAAGATTTTATAACCACATGAATTCTCTGGATAGGAATTTTCCTATACATCCAAAGTAAAGGATGTTCTGAGTTGCCAGCAGTTTATTTAAAAGACCAAGAACAATTATTCTTTACCGAACATGCCTCTACACCAAGCATTGTGTCCTTCACATACATTCCCAAATCTTAACAATCCTACAATGTAGGTTTTATTATTCCCAGTTTAGATTAGGAGGCTTGGGCCCAAATAAGAAACTTAGCCTAGGTTTCTCAATAGATAAATGAGCAAGTCTCGGCCTTGGAGAATAAATGTGGTATGTCTTAACATAAAGTATTTCTGACACTACATACTGCCTTCTTAATGCCCAACATACTTATTAACTAGAGATGATTTATAGTCTACTAAAATTTAAGAAAAGTGTGTTTGCTTCCTTAAACAAGTATCAATACTTCCTTAAACACAAGTATTTGCTGGTACAATGCCACTCATTCCCCAGGAGATGCCTAATATAAAGTAAGTACTCAATAAATATTTTGTGTGTCTTAAGCTAATTTAAAAAAAAAAAAAAAGCTAAGATTAGGGCATCTGGTCCTATCACTTCACGTCAAATGGGGAAAACTAGAAGCAGTGAGAGATTTTATTTTCTTAGGCTCCAAAATCACTGCGGATGGTGAGGGCAGACATGAAATTAAAATTTCTATCCATATTCTGATGATATATCTTGTATTTTAATTTGAATACCCAGTTTGCTGTTGTGCTGTCTCTTTGAATGAAATACAAATCTTTTGAGAGTGCCATAGGAAAAAAAAGATGCTTGTTCCCTGGAAGAAAAGCTATGACAAACCTAAACAGCATATTAAAAAGCAGAGACATCACTTTGCTGACAAAGTTCCATATAGTCAAAGCTATGATTTTTCCAGAAGTTATGTACAGATGTGAGAGGTGAACCATAAAGAAGACTAAGCATTGAAGAATTGATGCTGTCAACTGTGGTGGCAGAGAAGATTCTTGAGAGTCCCTAGGACAGCCAAGAGATCAAACCAGTCAGTCCTAAAAGAAATCAACCCTGAATATCATTGGAAGGACTGATGTTGAAGCTGAAACTCCAATAATTTGGCCAACTGATGCGAAAAGACAACTCATTGGAAAAGCCCTTGATATTGAAAAAGACTGAAGGCAAAAGGAAAAGGGAGAGGCAGAGGATGAGATGGTTAGAAAGCATCATCAACTCAATGCACATGAATTCGAGCAAACTCAGGGAGACAGTGGTAGACAGGGGAGCTTGGCGTGCTGCAGTTGTCCATGAGGTCGCAAAGAGTTGGACACAACTTAGAACTGAACAACAACAACCTAAATTCATAAAATTTATTCTAAAGTAATTGCTAGTTGCATTATAAATCTTCTCCATTATTAGTATCTCTGATTTGGAGGGGGAATTACACTGTAAGACACATCTGCATACAAGGATATAATGGATTTTGCTATTATTTCTGACATCATTACTACATACCAATATTATAAAGTCAAAAAGGTGGTGACTCAAGAACTAAGAATGAACACTTTCTCCCTGCCTCTCATACCTGGTGGCCAACAATGGCCAGCAAAAGATATTGCAAAAAGCAAAATATCTATGTTGAAAGAGGTATAAATTTAAAGATCACTGAAACCCTCATGGGTGTGTGCGCAATTGCTTCAGTCATGTCCAACTCTCTGCTATCCTATAGACTATAGCCCGCCAGGCTTCTCCATCCATGGGATTCTCCAGGCAAGAATACTGGAGTGGGTTGCCATGCCCTCCCCCAGGGGATCTTACTGACCCAGGGATCGAACCTGGGCCTCCTGCATTGCACTCCTCATTACCACTGAGCCACTGGGGAAGCCCTTAATTCCCTTCATGTGACCCTAATTCTAAGAGTTATGATTTTTACCACTTGGTTGAGTCAATACTTTAAATAATAATGTGACTACTAAGAAACCACTACACAACAAGATTGGGAACAAAGCAATAAAACCCCAAATTTTTACTGGGAATTAATTAGATAAGTTTGGGGACAAAATTCAGTCTCTTTGTGCCTCACTTAGCTACGTCTCAAGTGTCAGTATGAACTAATTGTTCGTGAAAATAAATATATACACACACAAACATATATATACATTTATAACATACACACATATATATACCACAATATAGGTACACTGCAGTTACAGAACTTAACCTGCATTTTATTTGAATCTTCATACAAGCATTTATTTTAGCATTACTTTATAATATGTTTTCTCATAGAAACCTGTATTTTATTTGTTTATTTATATTTATTCTTTCATATTTATTTATTTGGCTGTGCTGGGTCTTACAGCACGTGAGATCTTCAGTCTTCATTGTGGCATCTGAACTCTTTAGTTGAGGCATGTGGGATTTAGCTCCCTGACCAGGGATTGAACCCAGGCCCCCTGCACTGGGAGCACAGAGGCTCAACTACTGGACCACCAGGGAAGTCCCACATGTAGGTATTTAAATAGGGTATCAAAAAACAGCTACATTAACAAGATGAAAACTGCTCAAATCTCTCACAATTGCATCCTGTTATTAAGCTCTAGGTCTTCCCAATGACATTATACAGGTCACCTTTACCTTGATGAAAATAGTTTACTCTTTATTTTTAAGCTTTTCTTACAGATCCCATAAGAGCATTCCGCTTTCCACTGATGTCACAGAGAGCCTTCAGAAACTTCAGTAGAGAGAAAAAAAAAAGAAACAGATGCCCCCCATCGTTGTTCTTATAGCAAAAGATAAGCAAAAGGAAGTGGAAAATAATCTCCAAACCCCTTAGATTCAGAGATCTAGTACTTTTCCAAAACAGGGAGTTCAGGGTTTGCCAAGGACTTAAGTAATGAGGCCTCAGCGATGATGCAAGACATACAGCTGGAATCCATTATGTATGCCTCTGAATATGTGAAACAGTGATCCTGCTTATCCTAGGATGAGAAAATGAAGATGCCTCCAATTTCTATGCACAAAGGCAATAAATCTGTGCATCACTTTCACACTGGATAACTTGGACGATTTTTTAAAAATAGGACCCTTGGAATCATTAAAAAGCACAGTGACTAGAGATGGCATCCTTGAAAGAAGACCTTCTAATAACCAAGAGTCTCCTAGTCAAGCCATCTAGCACAGTTAAAAACTAAGTGTAAAAATTCATGGAAACTCTCTTATACAGAAAGAAAAAGTTGTATGACATAAGTAAATCAGATACAGAATAAGATAATTATATGCGCTATTACATAGGTAGTTCATTATTGATATACTAGAAACTGCTGTACTAGAAAGTTTGTCACTTTTGTTTCCTAAAAAACATAGGGTGAGACCACTCATGCACTGCTGGGAGCAGTATAAACTGTGCAAGCACTTGGAAAGATGGTTTAGCAGTATCTTCAAAGTGGGACATATGCATATGCTGTGTCCAGGAGTTCTACGTCTATGAACATAACTAAAAGAAATGCATGTGTATCTTCACCAAAAGACTTGTACAAGAATGTCTGTAGCAGCATCATTCATAACAGCCAAAATCTGAAAACAAATGTCCACCAAGAGTATATATGGTATGTTCATAGACTATCACACAGCCATGAGGATGGACAATCTATTTCTCCATGCAATAACATGAACAAACCTCTTTTCTAAAAGGTTGAGCAAAAATAGCTAAACAAAAAACTGTGTATTCCATGGTTCTTACTATATTGAGCCCAAACTCAGGCAAACTAATCTATGCTGTTAGATGTTAGGGTAGTCGACACTCTTTGCAGGGAATGGGGGAAACTGGGAAGGGTACAAGACAAGCTAACACAACTAGACAATCGGTCACATCCTGTTTCTTAGTCTGGATGCCGGCTACATGAGTGTTTTTGAACTTGTGAAAGCATACCAAGCTATGTATTTTATGATGTCAGCTCATTTCTGCATATGCTCCAAAACTTTGTTTTAAAAAACAAACTATGTTTATGACAGTACCTAACTGAGATTCTTAATCCATTATTTTCTGTTTTATAGAACAGAACGGTTAAAGAATAGACCAGACCATAGACCAAACTCAATACAGAGACAGAGAGGATTATTATGAGTATCCAAAGACAAAGCAAGGCCATCACAGCGCATGCTCTGAAAAGGGATCGTATATCTCTCAACAAGGTGTTAGAAGACTCTCAGCTAAGCAACACGCTCCACTTCCCTGGCAAAGGCAAGCTGAGAGCTTAGAGCTCATAGACTGCTCTCTGAAATACCCACACGCTTCTGTTCTAGCCAGGTAAGCTGTAACCAAGAGTCAGCTGTGTTTGTTCTCAGACCAGTTTATCCCAATTTACTTGATACCACAATTACATAATTTAATTAAATATTACATAATCATATGAATGTGAAGAGTCGTTTCTATGACAACTAAATTGAAAGTTTTAGAAAAACTCAAAGATAAGTTGCCAAAGAAAACTGTTATTGAATTAGGAAGAACAAGACAACTTGCAAAAGATGAGCAAAAAAGATCATAGAAATCTAAAGCAGGCTTTCAGATTGCTTCAAAAGCATCTTTAAATTCTCAACTGTAAAGAGACCTGACCTTGACACTCTAAATGTACTATGGAAGTATTTATGCAAGAAAAAGGATTATGAACTGTGTTAAGCAGACCTTGACTCAAAAGGCAATGGATCTACAACAAAACTCTGGCAAACAAACATTTTTTACAGTAAAATGAAATGCTGAAAGTATGTATCAATTTTATGATTCCCCACATTAACCAACTCCAGGAATTACCAACTATTCATCTCAATTGTGAAGTATTAAAAGTTGTGATGTGTCTCTCATGTACAACAGTGGAGAAAACTGGGTAAGCAATCTTGGCTACTCAGGACCCGCCTCCTCCATCCTCATCTTACACACACACACACACACACACACACACACACACACACACACACACACTTTCTCTTTCTCTCTCTCACATACTCCATAAGCACCCCACCTTACCAAAACAGTACTAAATGGCAGAAGGGATCAAAACTGAAAAGAAATCAAGACAATAGTAAAGGCAAAAGAAGTGTGAAGGTATAGAAGATCTTGGAAACAAGAGCATACAAAGGAGGTTTTCACACATTTCCCATTTGCCTAACAAATGGGATAAGTACTTTTGAAAGATAAAACAAGGAAAAGCAAGCCAGTAGCAAAGCTAATTACTGGAGTTCTTCCTTCCTCATGACCTCATTGCTGCCTTGTGCTAGTCTTGAGTGCAAGAGTTCCCAGGATGTGATTAGCAACAGCCACAGTTTACAGGTTTTTATTTTCAGATTTGGCAGAATTCTCAGTCTGTGCTTTCACTAAGGGGAGCACTTACTATTTTCTTAATTAAAAGGCGGGCAGTGGGGGGAAAAGGGGGCAGCGCAGAAGGGAAAAAGTTCCTAATTAAAGATGTACTTCATTTGACTATCCCTAAAAGGCAAAGTGCAAAATGTTTCAAAATTCACAGTGCAAAGTGACAGATGGTTTTAAAGTGACTGTAAAAGAAAGCAACATAAAAGTTAGATACATTAACAAAGCACGTTTAATGCATAATACAAATACCAAATATTGCTTAAACAGGCTGATCTTATCAGTTTAAAACAATTATAATATGTAAAGATTCTGGCAAATACTATTAGCAAAAGGGACTTCCTTGGTGGCTCAGTGGTAAAGAGGCAAACCTGCCAATGCAGAGGGCATGGGTTCGATCTCCGGTCCAAGAAGATCCCACGTGCTGTGGAGCAGCTAAGCCTGTGCGCCACTACTGAGCCCACACTCTAGAGCCTGTAAGCCAGAACTACCGAGCCTGCGTGCTGTAACTAGTGAAGCCTGTGAGCCTAGAGCTCGTGCTCTGCAACAAGAGGGGCCACTGCAATGAGAAGCCCCTGCACCACAACCAGCAGTGGGTCCCATTTGACGCACTAGAGACAGCCCATGAGCAGCAACAAAGACCCACTGCAACCAAAAATTAATTAATTACTAAAAATACAATGAATCTAAAAATACTTTTAGCAAAGGAAGCTAATAGATTATCTATCACAAACCTGTTGATATACTTTACTTGCCTGTTACTTTATCTGATTATTGGAAAGCAAAATTAATAGTGCTATCCTCTTTTAAAAGTCTGAAATGTACCTTGAGCAGGTAAGTAGTAAGGAATTAGGGACATGGTACAGGAAACAGAAGGAAATTCATATTAATTGGGTTCCCGTTTGGTGTCTAAGGCTCTACACAGAATACAACAACACTGTGAAACAAGAACTACTATTTTCCACTTAACAGATGAAAAAAACTAGGACTTAACAACCATAAATCACTTGCCCATGGTCGCACAGGTAGTAAATGGTAGAATAGTATACACTCTAAATCTGATTCTATGGCCCACAAAACAAAAAAATCAAAAGTTGCTGAATTCACCAGGCATTTTTTGGTCATCTTAAAATAAGTAAATAAATATACCTTATTCCATTAAGACATATATATTTATATCATAGCAAAGAATAAGAAAGAACCAAAACAGCAACAACAATAAAACACAGCTTGCCCTCCAAGAGCTTAGTCTATTGAAGAATATGTATGCCCACTTTTACATTAAGGAATACCAAGGTAAGCAGCCGCTAACTGATACGGGAGCTCAGAGAAGCCTGAGATCCATGTGGTTTCAGCAGACAGGAAAGGTCTTATGCAAGATTCAAGACTACAGCTGGATCCTGGCAATGGAAGATGCTGGAGAGGTGTCAATATAATGAAAGGTATTCCAGGGAAGGGGAAGAGCAGGGAAGGATGGACGTGACGTATCTGACTTAACAGTGAACAGAGCAAGAGGACTACTTCAAGAAGGAAAGACTGAGTGGAAACAACTCACGTGTCCATCAGCTGATGAATGAACAAAGCGTGACATATCCCTATGGTGGAATACTGCCCAGCAATGAAAAGAAAAAAAGCACTGACGTACACTACCACAAGGAAAAACCTCGGGGGAAAAGGCAGAAAAGGCCACATACTGTATAATTTCATTTACATAAAATGCCCAGAAAAGACAAATCCATGGAGAAAGTAGACTTCTGGTTCCCAAAGGCTGGGAAGACGGGACAAAAGTACCAACACAACAGGGAAGTGACTGTTGATAGGTAAGGGTTTATCTTGGATATGATGAAAATGTTCTAAAGTTGTGGTAATGAACCCACAACTGTGTGAAAATACAAAACCATTCAACTAAAAATGGCATATGAACTACATCTCAGTCAAGCTTTTAAAAAGAAAAGCTGAAGGCCTAATGGGACATTTCATTGCACAGCTAAGATGGAGTCACTTATGCCAAATTAAGGATCTGAAGTTTATCTGTCAGGCGATTAGATATGTGAGTAAAGGTTTACCTAATGAAAACAGAGTATACAAACTTAGGACCCTTCTCTAACAAATCCATTCACCTGCTTTAAGTACACTTCTAAAATATATGCCAAACTCACAAAGAAGGGAGAGAACTAGAAGATGTTGTGATATGATTCTGACTAAGCCACAAGCTGTGACTATTAGGAAAGCTGTTTTGCTTCACAGCTAAACACTACAGACGAGTACAGCAGCACCCCATTTATGCAAAACCCAAAATCATCTGTGTCAAATCTTCAAACAGTGTAATGTTCTAAACTTAATTATGAAAACAGCATTAATAATTGATCTGTCATATTTTAGGGTAAGATAATGAACAGTGTAAATTGGTTTTCATTGGACAGTAGTGCAATATAATGCCTTTTTAGACACTACATTCAGTTTAAATGCTATCAGAACCCCCACTAATATAAAGCATTTCCTACTGATATTTACACATTTGACTCCAAATTCTAAGGTAGCATAATCTCCAAAATAGATGTATGTAATATACAAAAATAAGACAGCTAAAAAAAAAACAATCTGACATTCAAAAGCAAGGAGGAAAATTCTGGGTAGAGAATATCTAAAACAGATGAAAAGGTAATGTACTCAAAAATAAACCTGAAAATCATAGGAAAAAAAAAAGAACTCAGTATTAGATTTTACAGCATTGGGAAGTACAAATAAAAAAAAAGGAATACATTACATTTAAAATAGAAGGCTCAATACGTGAGACAAGAGGCTTTAACAGCTTTAACAGAGGCAAAGTTTGGAACACGTCCATAAGACAATCCCACACCCTTCCCCTGAATCCCAAGGAAGAAAGAACCTTTCAGGCAGGCCTCGTGTTCTCTCTTCAGAAGCTGTCCTAAAGGTGAAACCCCAGTTTCCCGCAGGAGGGGGTGAAATGGCAGGAATACAAAAACAGAACTTGGCTGGAGGACCCACGCACAACCAAACTAGTGTTTGCCTTTGGAGTCACCTTGCAAACCTCCTTCAAGGTAGATGAGCCACAAGAAACTCACGGAGGTATTAGATTTCTTTCCAAACTCTCTTGCCTAAGAAGGAGAGGCCCCATCTGTCTCTGTAAGGGCTTTGTAAGTTCTAGAACTGGGTGAAACTCATGTCCTGTGTCCAAGAACCACCGACAACTTAGACGACCTGGTTCTCTAACAACAAAAGCAAAACAGAAAATAAGCTATCCTCAAAAAGAAGCCTTGTCACAGATACCTAGAATGAGGTATCCGTTGTCACAAGTAAGTAGAGCAAGACTCTCTATTTCCTAATTGTAAGCCAGCGTTTATCTGGAGAGGATTCAGTAGGAGTAAGTAGGCAGTGACTTCACATCGTCAACTGCTGTATGCTAAAAGAAGCTTACCCAATTTTGACCAATTGTCTGCCTACTCCAAACAAGAGAATTGTGGGAAAAGGCACATGCTTACAATTTCTGTTCACCATATTGGATATGTTCATCATTAAGGAATAAAGTACTTCAAATATTACACAATTATCAAAACAGATTAAATGGAGCATTCTCAATGAAACATCAAAAACACATACTGCTAATTCATACATAAATAAAACCATTTTATTTTAAAAATAAATAGGTAGATAACACCAGAAACTAATGCAACACTGTAAATCAGTTCAGTTCAGTTGCTCAGTCGTGTCCGACTCTGCGACCCCCATGAATCGCAGCACACCAGGCCTCCCTGTCCATCACCAACTCCCGGAGTTCACTCAGACTCATGCCCATCGAGTCAGTGATGCCATCAACTATACTCCAATAAGTGGCTTCCCAGGTGACACTAGTGGTAAAGAACCTGCCTGCCAATGCAGGAGATGTTAGTTTGATCCCCAGGTCAGGAAGATCCTCTGGAGGAGGGCACAGCATAGAATTCTGGGGTGAAGAATCAGAGAATCAGACAGAGGAGCCTGGCGGGCTACAGCGTGGCAAAGAGTTGGACACAACTGAAGCAAAATAGCAGCAGCAGCAGCATACTCCAATACAAAAATGTTTTTAAATAATAAAATAAATAGAAATAATGAGAGCAGCCTACTATAAATCACCAAAAGAGGAAAGGAAACAACATCAACATAAAGTCTAAGATCCAGTAACGTTTTAAAGTAACAGAATTATTGCAGTGAATGGTCTAAATTATAGGCATGCTAAAATTCTGACTTAAATAAGATCAGAAGCCAAGATGTCAGAATAAGAAAATGGAAGTCAAGGAGAGGGTTGCTTTTTTTTTAAAGGGGAGAAAAAAAGAAAAAAACAGTCATTCAAAGAATATCATGGGACTAGAAACACGATCTATAAAACAAGAACAGAACAAGAAACTTGCCAGCACCTGAAACTGGCAAAACAGACCTGAGCTAAGGAAACTGGCAAAACAGACCCGAGCTAAGGAAACAAGGATAACAAATATTCCAAGGAGGTCAATAGTACCAGTTTTCAAAATCTGATTCCAAAAAACAAAAGCGAAAACTAAGTTGCCAAAAGGGAAAAGAGAAATGTGTAAGAAAAATGTTAAAACAACGTACACAAATACTTTAGGAAAATTCCTATTTTTGAAGTATTTTTATATATTCATTAAATGCTCACATTAGCTTTTAAACTTAAATCCACAGCACAATTTTTTAAATAGCTGAAAGAAATCTTGTAAATATTTGTCATAACCATTTGGCGTAAGTAATTCTGTAGAGCTTATGAGATGAACCTTAAGTGAGAGTAGACTCAATTCAATTTTAAAATCTCTTAGGCAAAATTATAAAGCACACATAGCAAAAGCAATATAAACAGGTTATCCTGAGGAAAAAAATTGAACTACCATATTTGCGGATTTTTTTCCTGTAAATACCATATAAAGTTCAAACTCTACAATTAACTTAAAATTAATCACTGGATATTCTTTAAATTCATCTAAATTTCCTGGCTCTTATGTGAACACAACCAAAGCTGCAAGATATTTTTTTTAAAGAGTTTTAACTCAAACCATGAGTTGTTCTGTTTCTTCTTCAAGCAATATTCTATAAGCTAGGTACCTTACTTGATTTCAGTTCTGAAATTCATAAGCCCACATCTAAGTCTAATGTATGACATAATTAAGTGCTGTGCATGCAAAGTATTCTGTTCAAGTGGTTAAGTAAACCTTAACATAACCGTAACATGACATTTCAGAAATCATTGGTGGATGCTGCCACAGGAAAAGAGAAGGAATTATCACAAAAAGGCTTTACGAAATACCTGAGCAGATAAACAGCCCTTTCAATATCACTGAGGTCTTCATCAACTGTCAATCTTTCTATTTCTTCTGGTGTCTGTCGAGTGTAAAATACAAATTATGCACACAAGCATCAGCTCAAGTCTTGCCTCCAGGGACCCTACATGAGTACAGACTTAATAACTTTCTCAATTAAGCATTATCCTTGAAAACTAATTAAGGGGTCTGCCACCCTCAAATCACAGATATCTCTAATGGTCGGGTTTAGGTGGTGGAGTTTGGGGGGCTCTGGGGCTCTTATTTTTCTTTTGTTTACTCTTCTAGCTTCTAGACTGAAGCCTGAGAAACACAACGTGACTTCAGAACCTTGTTGAAATCAAATGTATGTGCATATGTAAAATATGTACGTAGTTTTCATCTCTAATATCTAAGAGTGCTTTGCCAGCATTTCCATC
>SJYA01004023.1:0-42201 GCA_006410615.1 Neotragus moschatus | reverse complement strand
TTCAATGATCCAACAGATGTTGGCAATTTGATCTCTGGTTCCTCTGCTTTTTCTAAAACCAGCTTGAACATCATGGTTCATGTATTGTTGAAGCCTGGCTTGGAGAATTTCGAGCATTACTTTACCAGTGTGTGAGATGAGTGCAATTGTGTGATAGTTTGAGCATTCTTTGGCATTGGTCTTCTTTGATTGGAATGAAAACTGACCTTTTCCAGTCCTGTGGCCACTGTTGAGTTTTGCAAATTTGTTGGCATATTGAGTGCAGCATTTTCACAGTATCATCTCTTAGGATTTGAAATAGCTCAACTGCAATTTCATCAACTCCACTAACTTTGTTTATGGTGATGCTTGNAATGAAAACTGACCTTTTCCAGTCCTGTGGCCACTGTTGAGTTTTGCAAATTTGTTGGCATATTGAGTGCAGCATTTTCACAGTATCATCTCTTAGGATTTGAAATAGCTCAACTGCAATTTCATCAACTCCACTAACTTTGTTTATGGTGATGCTTGCTAAGGCCCACTTGACTTTGCATTCCAGGATGTCTAGCTCTAGGTGAGTGATCACACCATCATGATTATCTGGGTCATGAAGATCTTTTTTGTACACTTCTTCTGTGTATTCTTGCCACCTCTTCTTAATATGTTCTGCTTCTGTTAGACCCATACCATTTCTGTCCTTTATTGAGCCCATCTTTACATGAAATATTCCCTTCGTATCCCTAGCTTTCTTGAAGAGATCTCTAGTCTTTCCCATTCTATTTCTTTGCACTATTTCTCCTCTATTTCTTTGCACTGATTACTAAGGATGGCTTTCTTATCTCTCTTTGCTGTTCTTTGGAATGCTGCATTCAAATAGGTGTATTTTTCCTTTTCCCTTCTCTTCTTTTCTAAGCTATTTGTATGGCCTCCTTAGACAGCCATTTTGCTTTTTTCATTTCTTTTTCTTGGGGATGATCTTGATCCCTGTCTCCTATACAATGTCATGAACATTTATCCATAGTTCATGAGACATTCTGTCTGTCAGATCTAGTCCCTTAAATCTATTTTGCACTTCCATTGTTTAATTGTTGGGGATTTTATTTCGGTCATATTTGAATGGTCTAGTAGTTTTCCTAAACTTTTCATTTTAAGTCTGAATTTGGCAATAAGGTGCTGATGATCTGAGCCACAGTCATCTCCGGTCTTGTTTTTGCTGACTGTATAGAACTTCTCCATATTTGGAGAAGAATATAATCTTTGCAAAGAATATAATCAATCTGATTTCGGTGTTGACCATCTGGTGATGTCCATGTGTAGAGTCTTCTCCTGTGTTGTTGGAAGAGGGTGTTTGCTATGCCCAGTGTGTTCTCTTAGCAAATCTCTATTATCCTTTGCCCTGCTTCATTCTGTACTCCATTTCAGATTAATTTCTCAGAACTGTGATGAATGGGAAGAAGCTTAATACATATTGGTTACATATTGCCAGACTGCTTTCCCTAATTCCTAGATTGCTAATTGACACATATTTCAGCAATATATAAAAGGAACATCTCTCCTGATTCCTTCCTTGAGGCCTTTAATTCACTGATCAGAAATATTTTACAAACATTTTCTAAGCAACTTTACTGTATGCCAGTCTCTTCATGGAAACGTATCCTCCCTAGAAGCAACAGTTCTGGTCCTTGGTCTGCCTTCAGCTGAGCCCAGATGGGGCTCACTCTGGACATGCTTTGGAGATCTGACAGGGTGGGCACCCAGCCTCCTGTATCCCTCAACAATCACCCATAATTCCAGACCACAGACATGGCTAAGGGACCACAACCACTATATCCTGGGATACAGGGGGAGCCAATTTATTCCACAGGTAGAATGGTCAGGCCAGCTGCCAGGAGCCAACATGGGGAATCCCACCCATGGCAAAGGTCATGAGGAAGAGGCCTGATAGGCAAAGGTGACATTAGGCTTCAAGGAAACCCCCTGGGCCTTCTCAAGCATCTACCCCCAAACCAGAATCTGTCTGTCTTATTTTTTTATGACTTTCAGCAATGTTTCTGACATTAACAGGGGCTATCCCTGACCACCTTTCTCTGGAAAAAGTTAACTTAGAGCTCCAGTTGACAGTCTCCTGCATATAAAAGGAGTCTTTCAGCTCAAACCCCTTTGATGGCTCTCTAACTTGCCTGACAGGTTTAACTATGCATGTGATTGTTTATAGCTCCCCAACTGTAAGAGGCACGAAGCTTAAAGCATCTTAAAGATAGAGAGTCTCTTTTTAAAGAGCTAAAAATTATATTGGTGGAGGGTTTTCACTGTTGAGTTAATGACTGCTGCCAGGCCTCCATATCCTTTCTCTTTTAGGCACCTGGAGGATATTAATCAATGTAATTGGGATGTAGAAAAAGAATATAGTAGTTTTGATGTTAGCAATACTAGACTTTTGAGTTAATGAATTTTCTCTTTGTTATAAATCACTGTACTCCTCTTTCCTTGTTATAAATTGTTGTGTCCTTCCTATGTAAGAATGTAACCTTAATTAGTGCTTTCTGAGAGTGGCACTAGACTTTAGTAAGAACAGCACTTTTAGGGCAAATAAGTTTTCTGGTTGACAGACCCTTATCAGAAAAGGCCATAAAATGCTTCTGGCCTCCTGGCCAGAAGATGATGTAAATCACCTAAGACCTGTGTATACAGCTAAGTATGCAGAGAAAAATCCTGGTCTCAATAAGGATCAGAGCTGCTGACCCTGCATGACTTTGTATTTTCCATTTATCTCTATGTATAAGAAAAAGTATAAAAGCAGACCTGGAAAATAAAGAAATGGACCAGTTTCTCTGACCAGTTTCTTGAACTAGTTTCTTGGAAATCTGGCTTCCCCCGTGTCTTCTTTTTCCTTCTTACTCTATTTTCTGGCTAATTCCTGTCTGGAGCATAGAAGCTCATCATGTCTACTTATTTGCCTGGGCTTCTAAGACCCACGAAAGAGGGAGCCCAAGGCGGGGCACCCTCCACTATTCAAGCGGGTGCCTGTGACCTTACATAGACGGTGTAAGTCTCTTCTCTGGGGCTTTATTGGCTTTCTATGTAAACCAAGGAATACAGCCTCTTTTTCTTCTTTATTCTCTTAACTGCAAACTCTTTCCTTATCTCTCTCTAAATCTATATATCTCTCTCGCCATGCTGTCCCCACTTCAAATTACCCTGGATCCACCGGGGCTGGACCCCAGCAGCCAACAGCCTTGTAGGCTTCCTGTTAAGTAACTAATGTGGATTATCCTGACTTATATAAGGGACAAAGATGAGTGTGAGTAAAGGAAATGTATCAGACAGGGCCATATGAAACTGACAATAATCTGCCATTTTTTAATCTCCAAAAGTGGCAATTTCATGTGTTTCAACCCACCTGCTAATCATAGGAGCCTCAGGAGACACAGGTCCAAGTCCTTGGTCAGGATGATTCTATGGAGAAGGGAATGGCTACCCACTCTAGAATTCTCACCTGGAGAATCCCATGGACAGAGGAGCCTGGTGGGAGACAATCCATAGGGTCGCAAAGAGTCAGACATGAGTGAAGTGACTTAGCAGCAGCAAGGTAATACAATTCATAAAAACATTCATTGTACAGAGCTTTTGGGAAATTGAAGTCTTTGGAGTTAGAATACTTAAGTTCAATTTCTGGCTTCCTAATTAATTTGTTGGGCAACGTTGGCAAGTTGCTCACCCTCTCTAAGCCCATAAAATAAAAATAACTATGTCCTTGTTTCAGGGTTGCTGTAGGACTCAGCCATGACTGGCTTTAGGGCCTGCATACAGGCCAGTGCTCAGAAGGGTCTTCTGTGGGCCCCACTGTCTCAAGTATGAAATTATTAATAATTTCTGAACAAGGAAACTTGCTGTCATTTTGCACTGGGCCTTGCAAGTTATGTACCAGGTCCTAGATCAGACCACCAAGACTGAAATAGCAGCTGCATCATAATATGTCCTCAACAAGTGTCCCATTCAAATCCCTTTCCTTGGTGTGTCTAAAATGCAATTTGCATCCATCCCTCTAGGAATTTCCTTTACACAAATTCTGCAATAGAGACATGAAAGAAAAGTTATGTTTGCCAGCTTATGTGTTTCTCACATAATATTCAGTTCAGCTCAGTTCAGTCGCTCAGTCGTGTCCGACTCCCTGCCACCCCATGAACTGCAGCACGCTAGGCCTCCCTGTCCATTACCAACTCCCGGAGTTCACTCAGACTCACACCCATCGAGTCAGTGATGCCATCCAGCCATCTCATCCTTGGTCGTCCACTTCTCCTTCTGCCCCTAGTCCCTCCCAGCATCAGAGTATTTTCCAAGGAGTCAACTCTTCACATAAAGTGGCCAAAGTACTGGAGCTTCAGCTTTAGCATCATTCCTTCCAAAGAAATCCCAGGGCTGATCTCCTTCAGAATGGACTGGTTGGGTCTCCTTGCAGTCCAAGGGAATCTCAAGAGTTTTCTCCAACACCACAGTTCAAAAGCATCAATTCTTTGGCACTCAGCTTTCTTCACAGTCTAACTCTCACATCCACACATGACTACTGGAAAAACCATAGCCTTGACTAGATGGACCTTAGTCAGTAAAGTAATATCTCTGCTTTTGAATATGCTGTCTAGTTTGGTCATAACTTTTCTTCCAAGGAGTAAGTGTCTTTTAATTTCATGGCTGCAGTCACCATCTGCAGTGATTTTGGAGCCCCCCCCAAAAAAGTCTGACACTGTTTCCACTGTTTCCCCGTCTATTTCCCATGAAGTGATGGGACCGGATGCCATCATCTTCATTTTCTGAATGTTTAAGCCCACTTTTTCACTCTCCTCTTTCACTTTCATCAAGAGGCTCTTTAGTTCCTCTTCACTTACCTAATATTATAGATGACAAATATCCAGCTCAAACAGCCCCAATGGCCTGCTGTGTAAGGACACTGTGCTCAGCCCCACAGCCCCTTCCAGCGAGGTGGTCATGACCATGAGGGGTGGCCCCAAAGTGAACAGACAGCTAGGGCACAAATTAGGTGTGCTCAGCAGGTCCACAGGGGGATCTCAAGTGGGAGCACCTTATCCTCCAGGAGCCGATTTCAGAGTAAGCTTCCAGGGCTAGTATTATAGGGTAGTGAGAGGTATCAAAGGCCAGGTGGGTGGAAACGTGTGCCTAGGGAGGATGCAGGAGGCAGAAAGGAAAGCATAGGTAAAGGTCTCATATACAATGATTTGTCCTCGTTGGCAGGCAGGGAAACTTAAAGCTGGCTTTCATGAATTCTGTTGCGATAAAGCCTTCACCTTCCTGATCCTCTCACTGTATACTGTCTCCCCAGGCTGACTCATCATCCTGCCTCCCTCTCTTTGGCTTCAAGTACCTGTTGGCAGGCAAACCACAGATCCTCGTCACATATTCTCCAAGGGCTAGCTGGACATTTCTACCTGAATGCACTGAACTAAGTGTGTAGTAATAGCCATGTTGCTTCTCTGCTATTGGACTCCCTTGGATTTGTGGTTTCCAAGTACCTTGTCAAGCCCTGTGCTCAGTAACCTGTGAAATTCGCATGCCTCAGACAGCCTGGGCACATGCTGCTCTGCTGTCTTAGCATGCTCTCCCCACTCTCTTCCAGATGCATCTCAGGAACTCCTCCTTAACTTCTGGAGCTCAGTACAGAGCTCCTGTAATTTTACCCCTGCCCCAGACCCAGTCCTGCCCACTCTCCCCTGGTGCAACCTCTGCTCTAACCCTGACCACACTGTAGCCTTGATGACCTTTCTCAGGCTTCCCTTATGATGCTTGCTGCAAACTAAGAATCCTTATCTAATGTGGAATCTGACATCTGCCTAATAAATAAAGGAATCAAATGAATATAAGACCAAAAGATATTGCAGGCTTTCCTTCTGTCTGATGGGTGTCTGTTCCTTCAACTGTACCTTTATTTCTCCTAGATTTCTCTTTAGGTAGAGAATAATTATCACGTTGGCTTGTTCAGGATGGCTCCTTTTTCCCACAAATTCTTGACTATAGGTTTCTGGACTTCCTATTAAAGCTAAACAAAGCATTAATAAAGTATGTCATATCATTAATACTTATATAGGACACAATAGGGCTTCCCTGGTGGCTCAGACGGTAAAGCATCTGCCTACAATGTGGGAGACCCAGGTTCGATCCCTGGGTTAGGAAGATCCTCTNAATTCTTGACTATAGGTTTCTGGACTTCCTATTAAAGCTAAACAAAGCATTAATAAAGTATGTCATATCATTAATACTTATATAGGACACAATAGGGCTTCCCTGGTGGCTCAGACGGTAAAGCATCTGCCTACAATGTGGGAGACCCAGGTTCGATCCCTGGGTTAGGAAGATCCTCTAGAGAAGGAAATGGCAACCCACTCCAGTATTCTTGCCTGGAAAATTCCATGGATGGAGGAGCCTGGTAGGCTATAATCTATGGGGTCACAAAGAGTCAGACACGACTGAGCAACTTCACCTCACCTCAGGACACAATGGCTTCCAGGTTCCTTTCTATATTTCCTATCATCTAAACCTTCCATAACTGCATGATCTCAGTCACTCAGTCATGTCCAAATGTTTGCAACCCCGTGGACTATAGCCTATCAGATTCCTCTGTCCATAACTAACCTTCCATAAATAACTTCCACAATCCAATACAGATGTATGGTTCCTTTTTCCAGTTTCTCCTTCTCCACTTCCCCCTTCTCCTCTTCTTCTTCCTCCCTGTCCTTCTTTTTCAGTCCAGGACTGCTCTTTCTTACCATACCCTAGTACTTTTAATAGTAAACCATAAAGTCCAGAGATCCAGTTATGGCTTCTAAATGACTGCATTAAACCAAGTTCAGTGTTCAGATTCTCACAGGAAATTTCAGTTTGAAAAGAAAAGACCTCTAAGTTTAGTCAGCTAATTATCTGACTCTTGAGGCAGAAAGAGATGGAAACTTGGCCTTTTTTAGCAGAAGTAGATGCTTAACTTCAGAGACTGAAAGATTTCCTAGAACAATATCATGATACCTAACAATATGCATATACAGTTGATATAAGATACTTCCAGAATTGCAGAGAAGGACCTCCAAAAAATGCACTTCTTCATAAAAGCAATAGGAACACACTCAAACAAATTTTTCAGAACTTTAAAAATTAATCAAAGACTTAGAACAATACAAGAAGTGTTTATTCAGGAAAAATGATTGCGTCTCAGTAAGAATAGTAAGCTATGTGGTGTTTCGATTTGTCCTATTTCCATTCCTCGTCTCTACCTCTAGAGTCATCTTGAAAACCAGCAGTCTGGCAATAAGAGTAGCTTTGAAAGCCAACATTGCAGTAGCAAATGAAGGAGGCCAGAGTCTGAGGAACCTCAGAAAGTCCCTTCTGTAGAGAATTGTCATTATGACTCATCCAGCTGCTTCCTGGAGAAGACCCCTTCTCAAGGCCTATTATTATTTGACTTCACTCTGTGTGATTAGCCTTATCCTCAAAGTATTTATTGAAAACAATTAGTGCCAATTATTTCACATTATCACTGAGACAGTTATCTGACATCAGTTGGGAAAAATAAGAGTCTGGACCAAAAACTTAAATTGAATAATATGGTAAAAAAGATTTCAGGGGGATTCTGAAAAGCTTGAACATATTCCTGAGGGTCTAGAAAAATATGCACGTATACAGGAAGTTGAGCATACTCAGGAAAGACTTGAACATGGCTTAATCTCTTACCTCTGACTTAACCTGAGGACTTGCACAAGCAGCAAGTAAAGGCTAAGGTGAAGCTGAAAATCACCAAAGTGAGAGCACAGCCTGGCACCCACTCAAAGCCCCAGAATAATGAAACAAAATTGACAGAATGAAGGAAGACATATATAACTCAAAAATAACACTTGAAAACATCAATAACCCACTTTTAATACTGGATAGAGTCACTAAGCAAAAGATCAATAAAGAAAGAGAAAATTTTGTAGTATAACCTGAAGTCAGGCAGGTTGATTCCTCCAGTTCCATTCTTCTTTCTCAAGATTGCTTTGGCTGTTCGAGGGCTTTTGTATTTCTATACAAATTGTGAAATTATTTGTTCTAGTTCTGTGAAAAATACCGTTGGTAGCTTGATAGGGATTGCATTGAATCCATAGATTGCTTTGGGTAGTATACTCATTTTCATTATATTGATTCTTCCAATTCATGAACATGGTCTATTTCTCCATCTATTTGTGTCATCTTTTATTTTTTTCAACAATGTTTTATAGTTTTCTATATACAGATCTTTTGTTCCTTTAGGTAGATTTATTCCTAAGTATTTTATTCTTTTCATTGCAATGGTGAATGGAATTGTTTCCTTAATTGCTCTTTCTGTTTCTCATTGTTAGTGTATAGGAATGCAAGAGATTTCTGTGTGTTAATTTTATATCCTGCAAATTTACTATATACATTAATTAGTAATTTTCTGGTGGAGTCTTTAGGGTTTTCCATGTAGAGGATCATGTCATCTGGAAACATTCAAGTGTTTTACTTCTTCTTTTCCAATCTGGATTCCTTTTATTTATTTTTGTTCTCTGACTACTGTGGCTAAAACTTCCAAAACTATGTTGAATAGTAATGGTGAGAGTGGGCACCTTTATCTTGTTCATACAAAGCAACAGACATCAAGACAGTATGGTACTGTCACAAAGACAGAAACATAGATCTATGGAACAAATTAGAAAGCACAGAGTTAAATCCACGCACCTATGGACATATTATCTTTGACAAAGGAGGCAAGAATATACAATGGGGAAAAGACAATCTCTTTAACAAGTGCTGGGAAAACTGGTCAATCACTTGTAAAAGAATGAAACTAGAACACTTTCTAACACCATACACAAAAATAAACTCAAAATGGACTAAAGATCTAAATGTAAGACCAAAAACTATGAAACTGCTAGAGGGAAACATAGGCAAAACACTCTGATGTAAATCATAACAGGATTCTCTATGACCCACCTCCAAGAATAATGGAAATAAAAGCAAAAATAAACAAATGGGACCTAATTAAACTTAAAAGCTTTTGCAGAATGAAGGAAACTATAAGCAAGGTGAAAAGGCAGCTTTCACCATGGGAGAAAATAATAGCAAATGAAGCAACTGACAAAGAATTAATCTCAAAAATATACAAGCAACTTCTGCAGCTCAATTCCAGAAAAATATGTGACCCAATTGAAAAATGTGCCAAAGAACTAAACAGACATTTCTACAAAGAAGACATACAGATGGCTAACAAACACATGAAAATATGCTCAACATCACTCATTATCAGAGAAATGCAAATCAAAACCATAATGAGGTACCATCTCACACCAGTCAGAATGGCTGCTATCAAAAAGCCTACAAACAATAAATGCTGGAGACGTTGCAGAGCAAAAGGAACACTCTTACACTGTTTGTGGGAAGGCCAAAAAGTACAGCCACTATGGAGAACAGTTACTTATCACCAGTTACTTCAGTTACCCCAAGAAAGACCATATGGGAGACAATAGAACAAATGAGAACAAATTTAAAAGGACTGAAGTGGTACCAAATATGTTCTTCAACTACAATGGAGTTAAATTAAAAGTTAATAATAAAACATTGATAAAGCATTCATAATTATATGGAAACTAATAACACTGTTAATAATCAATATGTCAAAAAGAAATCTGACTGATTCCAAATAGGGAAAGGAGTACATCAAGGCTGTATATTGTCACCCTGCTTATTTAACTTCTATGCAGAGTACATCATGAGAAACGCTGGGCTGGAAGAAGCACAAGCTGGAATCAAGATTGCTGGGAGAAATATCAATAACCTCAGATATGCAAATGACACCACCCTTATGGCAGAAATTGAAGAGGAACTAAAAAACCTCTTGATGAAAGTGAAAGAGGAGAGTGAAAAAGTTGGCTTAAAGCTCAACATTCAGGAAACTAAGATCATGGCATCTAGTACCATCACTTCACAGCAAATAGATGGAGAAACAGTGGAAACAGTGTCAGACTTTATTTTGGGGGGCTCCATAATTACTGCAGATGGTGATTGCAGCCAAGAAATTAATAGACACTTACTCCTTGGAAGGAAAGTTATGACCAACCTAGATAGCATATTGAAAAGCAGAGACAACTTTGCCAACAAAGGTCCATCTAGTCAAGGCTATGGTTTTTCCAGTGGTCATGTATGGATGTGAGAGTTGGACGGTGAAGAAAGCTGAGTGCCGAAGAACTGATGCTTTTGAACTGTGGTGTTGGAGAAGACTCTTGAGAGTCCCTTGGACTTCAAGGAGATCCAACCAGTTCATCCTAAAGGAAATCAGTCCTGAATACTTATTGGAAGGACTGATGCCAAAGCCAAAACTCTGATACTTTGGCCACCTGATGTAAAGAGATGGAAAAGACCCTGATGTTGGGAGGGATTCAGGGCAGGAAGAGAAGGGAACAACAGAGGATGAGATGGCTGGATGGCATCACCAACTAGATGGACATGAGTCTGAGTGAACTCCGGGAGTTGGTGATGGACAGGAAGGCCTGTCGTGCTGTGATTCATGGGGTCACAAAGAGTCGGACATGACTGAGCGACTGAACTGAACCGAACTGAACTGAACTGTATAACTTAAGCATCTGCTTTAAGAAGGTAGATAATTGAAAACAATCTAAAATTCAAGGTAAACAGGACAAAAAGCATAAACATCAGAATGTAAATAAATGAAGTAGAGAATAGAAGAACAATAAAGAAAATCAATGAAACACAAAAGTGTTTCTTTAAAAAGTTCAACTTTATTGATAAACCTTTAGCTAGACTGATCAAGTAAAGCAAGAGGCAAAGCTCAAGTAACTAAAATCAAGACTTTACAGAAAAAAAATTATGTTAACATTATAAACAATTGCATATCAAGAAATAATATAGCCTAAATGAGACAGGCAACTTCCAAGAAAGACCCACCTCCAGAAACTGATTCAAGGAGAGTAGATAGTTTCACTATAGAAGCAAAGAAATCAAATTAACACATTTAAAAATTCGCACAAATAAAATCTCAGGCACAAATGGCTTCCCTGCCAAATGTAGCATATGTTTAAAAACCAGAAAAAAACTTTACAAGAAAACTACAGATCAATATCTCACAAATATCTGTGAAAATATGCTCAACAAAAATATTAGCAAATCAATTACAGAAACAGGTATAAAATATTATACACCATGATTAAGTGGGATTTATCCCAGGGATGAAAGGTTTGGTCTCAGTTCAGTTCAGTTGCTCAGTCTTGTCTGACTCTTTGTGACCCCAAGGACTGCAACACACCAGGCCTCCCTGTCCATCACCAACTCCCAGAGTTTACTCAAATTCATGCCCATTGAGTCAGTGATGCCATCCAATCATCTCATCCTTTGTCATCCCCTTCTCCTCCTGCCTTCAGTCTTTCCCAGCATCAGAGTCTTTTCAAATGAGTCATTCGTCACAACAGGTGGCCAAAGTATTAGAGTTTCAGCTTTGGCATCAGTCCTTCCAATGAATATTCAGGACTGATTTCCTTTAGGATGAACTGGTTGGACCTCCTTGAAGTCCAAGGGACTCTCAAGAGTCTTCTCCAGCATCACAGTTCAAAAACATCAATTCTTTGGTGCTCAGCTTTCTTTATGGTCCAACTCTCACATCCATACATGACTACTGGAAAAGGCATGGCTTTGACTAGAGGAATCTTTGTCAGCAAAGTAATGTCTCTGCTTTTTAATATGCTGTCTAGGTTGGTCATAACTTTTCTTCCAAGGAACAAGTGTCTTTTAATTGCACGGTTGCAGTCACCATCTGCAGTGATTTTGCAACAAAAAATTAAAGTCTGCCACTGTTTCTTTTTTCCCCCCATTTATTTGCCATGAAGTAATGGGACTGGATACTATGATCTTAGTTTTCTGAATGTTGAGTTTTAAGTCAACTTTTTCACTCTCCTGTTTCACTTTCATCAAGAAGCTCTTCAGTTCCTCTTCTCTTTCTTCAATAAGTGTGGTGTCATCTCCATATTTGAGGTTATTGACATTTCTCCCAGAAATCTTGATTCCAGCTTGTGCTTCATCCACCTCAGCATTTCACATGATGTACCCTACATATAAGTTAAATAAGTGGGGTGACAATATACAGCCTTGACACACTCCTTTCCCAATTTGGAATCAGTCCGCTGTTCCATGTCCAGTTCTAACTCTTGCTTCCTGACCTGCATACAGATTTCTCAGGAGGCAGGTTGTCAGGTTGGAGGCAGGTTTCTCATATTGTCTGGTATTCCCATCTCTTTCAGAATTTTCCACAATTTGTTATTATCCACACTAGTCAAAGGATTTGGCATGGTCAATAAAGCAGAAGTACAGGTTTATCTGGAACTCTGTTGCTTTTTCTATGATCCATTGGAAATTTCAATTTGATCTCTGGTTCCTCTTCATTTTCTAAATCCAGATTGAACATCTGCAAGTTCTCAGTTCATGTACTATTGAAGCTTCACTTGGAGAATAGTGAGCATTACTTTACTAGCATGTAAGATGAGTGCAATTGTGTGGTAGTTTGAACACTCTTTCCCATTGCCTTTCTTTGGGATTGGAATGAAAACTGACCTTTTCCAGTCCTGTGGCCACTACTGAGTTTTCCAAATTTGCTGGCATATTAAATGCATCACTCTCACAGCTTCCTTTTTTAGGACTTGAAATAGCTCAGCTGGAATCCATCACCTCCACTAGCTTTGATGGTAGTGATGCTTCCTAAGACCCACTTGACTTTGCATTCCAGGATGTCTGGCTCTAGGTGAGTGATCACACCATCGGGTTTTCTGAGTCATTATGATGTTTTTTTTATAGTTCTTCTGTGTATTATTCCCATCTTTTGTTAATATCTTGTGCTTCTGTACCATACCATTTCTATCCTTTATTGTGCCCATCTTTGCATGAAATGTTCCTTGGTGTCTCAAATTTTCTTGAAGAGATCTCTAGTCTTTCCCATTCTATTGTTTTCCTCTATTTCTTTGCACTGATCTGAGGAAGGCTTCTAATCTCTCCTTGGTAATCTTTGGAACTCTGCATTCAGCTGGATATATCTTTCCTCTTCTCCTTTCCCTTTCATTTGTTTTCTCAGCTATTTGTAAGGCCTCCTCAGAAAACCATTTTTCCATTTTTGTATTTCTTTTTCTTGCGGATGGTCTTGATTACTGCCTCCTATACAATGTCAAGAGTTGGTCTAACACATAATAAATGATAAATGCAATGCACCATAATAATAGAATAAAGGAGAAAACCAAATGATCAAAATCCAACAGCCTTTGTGATAAAACACTCCACAAACAAGGAATAAAGGTAACTTCCTCAACCTGATAGAAGTCATTTTGAAGAAACTATAGCTAACATCACACTTAGTGGTGAAACAGTGAATGCTTCTCCTCTAAAGTCAGCAATAAGACAAAGACGACTTCTGTCGATTATACTCAGAATTGTACTGGAAGTCATAGTCATGGCAATTAGGCATGAAGAGAAAATAAAAGTATCCAGATTGGAAAAAAACAAGAAAATTATTTCTATTTGGATATGAAATGATGTTTTGTACAGAAAACCTAAGGAAATTATACATATTAAAAAACTATGAAAACTAATAAATGAGTTAGTAATATGGCTGGTTACAGGATAAAACCATAGCCACCAATTGCACTTCTATACACTACAATGAAGCATCTGAAAATGAAGATTAAAAAACTAAAACTAGAGCTACCACATGACCCTGCAACCCTACTCCTAGACATACACCCAGAGAAAAACATTATTCAAAAGGATACAGACACCCTGATGTTCACTGCAGAACTGTTTACAGTAGCTAGAAGAGGACGTGTGTATACTCTGACTCTTAGTAACCCCATGAACTTTAGACTGTCAGGCTCCTCTGTCCATGGGATTTCCCAGGCAAGAATACTCAAGTGGGTTCCCATTTCCTCCTCCAGGGGATCTTCCCAACCCAGGGATCCAACTTGTGTCTTCCATGTCTCTTACACTGGCAGGCAGATTCTTTATCACTGACAGATAGAACATGGTAGCAATCTAAATGCCCATTAACCAACGAATAGATAAAGATATGGTACATATACACCTCAGAGTAATGGAATATTACTCAGCCATTAAAAAGAATGAAATAACGCCATTTGCAGCAACAAAGATGGACCTAGATATTGTCATACTGAGTGAAGTTAGACAAAGAAGGAGAAATATCGTATGATATCCCTTATATGTGAAACCTAAAAAGAAATGATACAAATGAACTTACTTACAAAACAGAAAGAGACATATACTTAGAGGATGAATTTATAATTGCTGGGGGAAAGGAGAAGGGGAGGGGATACTTGGGGAGTTCATGATACACATGTACATACTGCTGCATTTAAAATGAATAAGCAACAAAGACCTACTGTGTAGCACATGGAACTCTGCTCAATATTATTATGGCACTCTGGATGAGAGGTGAGTTTGAGGGAGAATGGATATATGTACATGTATGGCTGAGTCCTTTTGCTGTTCTCCTGAAACTATCATAACATTGTTAATTGGCTATACCCCAATAAAAAAATAAATAAAATTTTCTTTAAATGAGAAAAAAAGAGAAAATAACTGCATTTACAACAGCATTAAAAACAATAAAATATTTAAGAAACTTAACAGAAGTGCTTTCTATGACACTTCTCTGTGACAATGTTACTTCCCTGTGACACTGCCCTGGTAGCTCAGATGGTAAAGAATCTTCTCAAAATGTGGGAGACCTGGGTTCAATCCCTGGATTGGGAAGACCCCTGGAGGAGGGTATGGCAACCCACTACAGTATTCTTGACTGGAGAATCTCCATGGACAGAGGAGCCTGGTGGGCTTCAGTCCATGGGATCACAAAGAGTCAGACATGACTGAGCAACTAAGCACAGCAACAGAAGTGCAGGACCTGTACTTTAAAACTACATACACAACATTGCTGAAAGGAATTAAAGAAAATCTGAATAAATGGAAAGGCATTTAATGTTCATGGATTAAAAGACTCAATATTGTTGATGTGGCAACAGACTTCCAACTAATCTACAAATTCAATATACTACTACTACTAAGTTGCTTCAGTCATGTCCGACTCTGTGCAGCCCCACAGATGGCAGCCCACCAGGCTCCTCCGTCCATGGGATTTTCCAGGCAAGAATACTGGAGTGGAGTGCCATTGCCTTCTCCGCAAATTCAATATACTCCTCATCAAACTCCCAGGTTGATTTTTTGCAAAAATTTACAAACTGATCCTAAACTTACATGGATTGGAAGGAACTCAGAATAACCAAGACAACCTTGATGAATAACTCATGATTCCTAATTTCAAACTGACTACAGATCTACAATATTCAGTACAGTATAATACTGGAATAAGAATGAACATACAGGTTAATGGAGTTAAATTCAGTTCAGTTTAGTTCAGTCACTCAGTTGTGTCCAACTCTTTGCAACCCCATGAATTGCAGCATGCCAGGCCTCCCTGTCCATCACCAGCTCCCGGAGTTCACCCAAACTCATGTCCATTGAGTAGGTGATGCCATCCAGCCATCTCATCCTCTGTCATCCCCTTCTCTTCCTGCTTCCAATCCCTCCCAGCATCAGAGTCAT
This sequence comes from Neotragus moschatus, assembly GCA_006410615.1. NCBI lineage: Eukaryota > Metazoa > Chordata > Mammalia > Artiodactyla > Bovidae > Neotragus > Neotragus moschatus. Next base: position 26,562 of record SJYA01004023.1, on the reverse strand, counting down.
TTCCAATGAGTCAACTCTTCGCATGAGGTGGCCAAAATATAGGAGTTTCAGTTTTAGCATCAGTCCTTTCAAAGAACACCCAGGACTGATCTCTTTTAGAATGGACTGATTGGATCTCCTTGCAGTCCAAGGGACTCTCAAGAGTCTTCTCCAACACCACACTTCAAAAGCATCAATTCTTCGGCACTCAGCTTTCTTCACAGTCCAACTCTCACATCCATACATGACTACTGGAAAAACTATAGCCTTGACAAGATGGACATTTGTTAGCAAAGTGTTGTCCCTGCTTTTGAATATGCTATCTAGGTTGGTCATAACTTTCCTTCCAAGGAGTAAGCATCTTCTAATTTCATGGCTGCAATCACCATCTGCAGTGATTTTGGAGCCCCAAAAATATAAAGTCTGACACTATCTCCACTGTTTCCTCATCTATTTCCCATGAAGTGATGGGATTGGATGCCATGATCTTCGTTTTCTGAATGTTGAGCTTTAAGCCAGCTTTTTCACTCTCCTCTTTCACTTTCATCAAGAGGCTTTTTAGTTCCTCTTCACTTTCTGCCATAAGGGTGGTGTCATCTGCATATCTGAATTTACTGATATTTCTCCTGACAATCTTGATTCCACCTTGTGCTTCTTCCAGCCCAGAGTGCAAAAATAAATCCTCATATTTATAGTCAATTGATTTTGCCAAAGAATCATGGAATGGCAAAAGAATATTTTCTTCAATAAAAAGCATTGGCACAACTGGATACCTTCACACCATACACAAAAATTGACTCAAAACTGTATCATGCTGCATATTTGCCTTTACCAATGAGACATAAATCCACAAATTTACAGTTAATTAATCTATGACAAAGGGGACAAGAATATACAATAGAGTAAATACAGCTCTTCAACAAGTGCTGGGAAAGTTAGACAGCTTCATACAAAACAGTGAGGCTAGAATATTTCCTCACATCATATACAAAAATAAACTCAAAATGGATTAAAGGCCTAAATGTAAGACCTTAAATCATAAAACTCCTAGAAGTCAACATAGGCAGAACATTCCTTGGATAATTGTAGCAGTATTTTGGGGGGTATCTTCAAAAGCAAGGGGAAACAAAGCAAAAATAAACAAATGGGGCTTAATTAATTTAAAAACTTTTGCACAGCAAAGGAAATCATTGACAAAATGGAAAACAACTTACTGAACGGGAGAAAATATTTGCAAATAGTATTACCCACACAACTCAACATCAAAAACAAACAACCCAATTTTAAAATTAGATATAACAACCCAATTTTGAAAATGGGCCAAATACTTGAATAGACATTTTTCCAAATAAGACATATAGATTGCCAGCAGACACATAAGAAGGTGCTCAACATCATTAATCATCAGAGAAATGAAAATCAAAACCACAATGTAATATCACTTCCCACCTGTCAAAATGGCCATCAAAAATGGGCAAATGTTAGTGATGAAGTGAAGAAAAGGGAACTCTTGTACACCGTTAATGGGAATGTAAATTGGTGCAACCACCATAGAAAACAGCATGGATGTTTCTCAAAAGACTAAAAAGAGAATTACCATATGATCCAATGATTCCCCTCCTGGGTAGATAAAAGACACTAATTTGAAAAGACACATGCACCCCAATGTTTATAGTAGCACTATCTACAATAGTCAAGGTATGGAAGCAACCTGAGTGCCCATCAATAGAGTAATGCATAAAGAAGATGTTTTACATATACAATGGAACATTACTCAACCATATAAAATGAAATTTTGTCATTTGCAACAACATGGATGGACTTGGAGGGTATTGTATTTAGCGAAAGGTCAGAGACAAAAAGACAAATATTGTATAATATCACTTACATGTGGAATCTAAAAGAAAAAGAAACTAGTTAATATAACAAAATGTAACAGACTCACAGATATACAGAACAAACTAGTGATTACCATTGGGGAAACGAGAGGGGAGCAAGTAGAGGTGAGGATTAAAAAATACAACTGCTATGTATAAAATAAATAGGGTACAAGAGCATATTGTATAGCTATATATCACAGGAAATACAGCTAATATTTGGTAAAATTATAATAATAAGCTTTTAAAATTGTAAATTTATATGTTGTAAATTTGAAACTTATATAGTACTGTAGATCAACTATACCTCACTAAAAATATACTGAGTCATAGACCTAAAGGTAAGAACTAAAATTATACAACTCTTTAGAAGAAAATACAGGAGTAAATATTCCTCACCTTGGACTTGGCAATGGTTGCTTAGATGCAACACCAACAAAGCATCAGCACAAGCAGATAAAAACACATAAATACATTGGACTTCACCAAATTTTTTAAATTCTGAGCTTTAAAGAACAAGAAAGAAAAGGGCCACCCATAGAATGATAGAAAATATTTGCGAATCATATATCTGATAAGGAACTTATTAGCAGAATATGTAGGTCTTCCCTGGTGGTTCAGTGATTAACAATCTGTCTGCTAATGTAGGGAGCATGGGTTTGATCCCTGGTAGATTCCCCATGCTGTAGAACAACTAAACCTATGCTCCACAACTACTGAGCCCAAGCTCCAGAGTCTGTGTGTCGCAACTACTAAGCCTATGTGCCTAGAGCCTGTGCTCGGCTACAAGAGAAGCCACCACAACAAGAAGCCCATACACTGCACTGAAGACTAGCCCCTGCTCACTACACCTAGAGAAAGCTTGCACACAGCAAGGAAGATCTACAACAACCAAAAATGTAATGTAATTTTAAAAAAGAATAAAGAATTCTTACAACTCAACAATGGAAAGATAAACAATCCAATTGAAACAAGTAAAATATTTAAGTAAATATTTACCAAAAGAAGATACACAAATGACTAAATTCATATAAAAATTCTCAAACATTATCACTTATTGTGAATATGAAAATCAAAACCATAGTGAGATATCACTTCATGCTCATTAGAAGCTAAAGTAAAAAAGACTGACAATAGAAAGTGTTGGTGAGAATGCAAAGAAATTGGAACCTTCACATAGTACTAGTAGGAATGAAAACTGGTGAAGCCACTTTGGAAAACAATTTGGCAATTCCTGAAATTGTCAAAGACAGAGTTACCATAGAACTCAGCAATTTTATTCCTAGACATACATTCAAGAGAAATTAAAACATATGCCCATATAAAAATTTTTATCAAATGTTCATAAAAGCATTATTCATAGTAGCAAAAAGTAAAAGCACCCTAAATTTCCAACTGATGAATGGATAAAGAAAATGTGTTATATCCATACATTGGAATCTTGTGCAGTAATAAGTGAAATATTGATATCTGCTATAACATGAAGGAATCATGAAAACATGCTAAGTGGGAGAAGCCAGGCACAAAGTGTCACATATTGCATGATTCCATGTGACTGAGTACATATATACTGAGTGGCTCCCATATTCCAAGCACTGTTCTTGGACCTGGGGATTAATGATCAAATGCAATAGACTTGATAGCTATCCTCCTGAGGCCTTCAGTCTAGTGCAAAAGAAAATTGAGAAACAAGATTGTGCACATAATTAATTAAATAGAATTACAATTGTGATGGGTAGTAATAGCCATCAGCGGTCACAGGACTAGAAAAGGTCAGTTTTCATCCCAATTACAAAGGAAGGAAGCAATAAAGAACATTCAAACCACCAGATAATTGCCCCCATCCCCCATGCTAATAAGATTATGCTGAAAATCCTTCAAGCTAGGCTTCAACAGTACATGAACCAAGAATTTCCAGATGTACAAGTCGGATTTAGAAAAGGTAGAGGAACAAGCGATCAAATGTCAACATTTACTGAATCATAGAGAAAGCAAGGGAATTCAAAAAAACACATCTACTTCACTGACGATGCTAAAGCCTTTGACTATGTGGATAACAAGGAACTGTGGAAACTTCTTAGAGAGATGGGAATACCAGACCATCTAATCTGTCTCCTGAGAAACCTGTATGCAAGTCAAAAAGCAACAGTTAGAACATTACACGGAACGAGTGACTGGTTCAAAATTAGGAAAGGAATATGACAAGGCTGTATATTGTCTCACCACCCTGTTTATTTAACTTATACACAGAGTACCTCATGTGAAATACTGGGCTAGATGAATCACAAGTCAGAATGAAGATTGCTGGGAGAAGAGTAATGGAAATAAAAACAAAAATAAACAAATGGAACCTAATTAAACTTAAAGACTTCCCCAGTGGCTCAGATGGTAAAGCATCTGCCTACAATGCAGGAGACATTGTAGGAGACAATGGGTTTAATCCCTGGGTCTGGAAGATCTCCTGGAGAAGGAAATGGCAACCCACTCCATTATTCTTGCCTGAAAAATCCCATGGATGTAGGAGCCTGGTAGGTTACGGTTGCAAAGAGTTGGACACGACTGAGTGACTTCACTTTCCTCCTCGAAGAAACAAGGAGTAGCTTGGCTCCTGATTTAAACTTAAAAGCGTTTGCACAATGAAGGAAACTATAAGCAAGGTGAAAAGGCAGCCTTCAGAATGGGAGAAAAAAATACCAAATGAAAAATGAAACACCTGACAAAGAGTTAATCTCCAAAATATGCAAGCAACTCCTGCAGCTCTATACTAGAAAAACAAACAGCCCAATCAAAAAGTGAGCCAAAGAACTAAACAGACATTTCTCCAAAGAAGACATACAGATGGCTAATAAACACCTGAAAAGATGCTCAACATCACTCATTATCAGAGAAACACAAGTCAAAACCACAATGAGTTTCCATCTCATGCTGGTCAGAATGGCTGCCATCAAAAGTCTACAAACAATAAATGATGGAGAAAGTGTGAGGAAAAGGGAACCCTCTTATGCTGTTGGTGAGAATGCCAGCAAGTACAGCCACTGTGGAGAATGGTCTGGAGATTCCTTAAAAAATTGAAAATAGAACTGCCGTATGGCCCAGCAAACCCCCTGCTAGGCATACACATGGAGGAAATCAGAATTGAAAGAGATACATGTACCCCAATATTCATTGCAGCACTGTTTACAATATCTAGGACATGGAAGCCACCTAGATGTCCACTGGCAGATGAATGGATAAGGAAGTTGTGGTACATATACACAATGCAATACTACCCAGCTATAAAAAAAAAATGCATTTGAGTCAGTTCTATTGAGGTGGATGAAACTGGAGCCTATTATACAGACTGAAGTAAGTCAGAAAGAGGAATACCAATACAGTGTATTAATGCATATATATGGAATTTAGAAAGATGGTAACGATGATCCTATATGCAAGGCAGGAAAAGAGACACAGATGTAAAGAACAGACTTTTGAGCTATGTGGGAAAAGGTGAAGGTGGGGTGATTTGAGAGAATAGCATTGAAACATGTATATTACCATATGTAAAATAGATGACCAGTGCAAGTTCAATGCATGAAGCAGGGCATTCAAGGCTGGTGCTCTGGGACAACCTAAGGGGTGGGGTGGGAAGGGAGGTGGGAGGGGGTTCAGGATGGGGGACACACATGCCCTCAGATGGTTCATGTCAAAGTATGGCAAAAACCATCACAATATTGTAAAGTAATTATCCTCCAATTAAAATCAATAAATAAATTTTTTCAAAAAAAGAACATAGTTACAATCCATCACTCTCATTTTGTTTGGAGGATAAAAAGATGACAAAGTCTGAGAACCCTGCCTTTTATCACATGAAATGGATGGAACTAATGTTAATGCAGATAATCAATAAACAATCTGTAATTAAAAAATTAAAAAAAAAGATTGCTGGGAGAAATATCAACTACTGATACCATTCTAATGTCAGAAAATGGAGAGGAACTAAAATGTCTCTTGATGAGGGTAAAAGAGGAGAGTGAAAAAGCTGGCTTAAAGCTCAATAGTCAAAAGATGAAGATCATGGTATCTGGTCCCATCACTTCATGGCAAATAGATGGGGAACAAATGAAAACAGTGACATTTATTTCCTTGGGCTCTAAAATCACTGTGGACAGTGAGTGCAGCCATGAAACTAAAAAACTCTTGCTCCTTGGAAGAAAAGCTATGACCAATCTAGACAGCACATTAAAAAGCAGAAACATTACTTTGCCAACAAAGATCCATATAGTCAAAGCTATGATTTTTTTAGTAATCATATACAGATGTGAGAGTTAGACCATAAGGAAGGCTGAGTGCTAAAGAATTGATGCCTTTGAATTGTGGTGCTGGAGAAGACTCTTGAGAGTCTCTTGGACAGCAAGGAGATCAAACCAGTTAAACCTAAAGGAAATCAACCCTGAATATTCATTGGAAGGACAGATGCTGAAGCTGAAACTCCAGTACTTTGGCTAACTGATGGGAAGAGCCAACTCTTTGGAAAAGATCCTGATCCTGGGAAAGATTGAAAGCAAAACGAAAAGATAGTGACAGAGAATGAGATGGTTAGATAGCATCACTGAGTCAATGGGCATGAATTTGAGCAAAGTCCAGGAGATAGTGAAAGACAGGGGAGCCTGGTATGCTGCAGTCCATGGAGTCACAAAGAGTCAGACACATCTGAGTGACTGAACAACAACAACAAGTAATAGGCAGAAGTGTAGAGGACAGTTCATAGTCTGGGAGTTCAGGGAAGGCTTCACTGAAGCAGTGATCCAATTGTGTTTCCTCTTCTTTTTTCCCATCTCATTATATATAAGAATTTCTTCATAAATAAGAATTCTTTATACACATAGTTTCCATATCTTCATAATATGCCTCTTATGTTGTATCTCACCATCCTCTGGACAGTTAATTTCTTTCCATTTTTTCCCATTCTACATATTGCTTCAAGAAGTGTCTATGTGATATCTTTGTCCAGATTCCTAATTAGAGTTTAAGGATAAATTTCAGCTAAAGTAATTGCTGAGCCAAAAGATAGGAGCTTTTTAAAGTTCTCCACATGTATCATCAAAATGTTTTTCAGGAAAATTGTAGCTTTCACATACTTCATTCTCACTGCACTGCATAGTGTAAATTGGAAAGTTCTCCTTTCTCTCTCTGAATTCAACACATGGCTCTGCTGAGCCTCCTGACAGCCATTCCATCCTGTAGCAGAGGTCCAAAACGAATCTCCTCTTAAGTGTCATTAATGGGTCCAACTCTACCCCAGAGAGTCAGAAAAAAAATACATCTAATTACCATTCCTCCTCCCAGCTCTCCATTGCAAAATAATTGGCACTCAATGCCAAATCTCAATATACCCATCCTTCTTCAGTATGATCCTTCTTGCCCCGTTTTTCACCTATCTTTTTATGCTATTTCTGTTATTCGTTTATTATTTCTATTATAAATCATGCAGTGATTGTTACTGGTTTAAATATATAAAATTCGCTCAAGCTCTGGTAGAAGAGAGTTGAATCTAGACAAAAGAAGCAGATAGGTAATTTGGTTTCAGAACTGACAAAACTTCATTTTTCTAGCCTCAAAGACTGATCTCAGACAGGCTCACCTTCAACTCTCAGATCTCAATGGTGCAGATACCTTGGGCTCATCCATCTTAACCTCTCTGAGTTTCTGAAAATGTGGATAGTCCCTGTTGCAGCAGGGCAAGTGAAAATGAAATCAGAAAGCATACCCAAGGGCATTGCCCAACGTGCTAATTCTCTTCTCCCATACTTCTTCCTAGGCTCCTCCCTCCATGGCATGGAGCACTCATGCATCCCCCATAGACAAGGCCTCTGGGCTTGTACACAGATTCACACTGGCTGTCACAGAGTCAACTGTGAGCCTCCACTGAGTCCACTTGGCACAGTACCTTTTGAAATTCGTGAATATGCCGAATGAATGCAGGCCATAGCCCATGAGAGGGGAACATTTTCTGGCCTAACTGGGCACACATGAAATCCCAAACAACAAGTTCAGAAAGAGCCTTCAAAGATTTAGGGGTAGGGGTAGGGTTAAGGCTGGGGTTGGGATTAGGGTTAGGAAAACACTCAAGAAACCTGTGGGGTGAGGATGGAAGTGACCCAGCCTAAAGGATGGGTTGGGTTTCTTTAGCAAGAGAAATGAAATTGCTCTCTTTCCATTTTTCTGAAAGATTTTCTCCTCGGGACTTATCATGTTGAAAAGCATAATACTTCCCACTAAGTGATATTTGTTATTATCTGTCTCTCCCCAGGAGAAGAGAAGGTGCAGATTTTTGTCTATTTTTCTCTCTACTGTATACCCACAATATGTGGACATGGGTGGAGTTTTGAATTTCAGTTAGGATTTGTTGAGTGAGTGAATGAATGAATGAGGCAGCTGAGTGAATGGATAAGGAGCAGGAGTAAAGGTATGCATATATGCATTTTCAGAGAGGAGAGGAGGTGCTCCTGCACCATAGCGCCTCAGGGAGCTGGCAGACCAGGGCCTTGCACGGAGCTACAATACCTCAGCTGTCCCAAGCCCCAGTACAGGCATACACACACGTAAATCACCACTTCCATCTCAGCCGCTTTTTAGTGGATAGCACCTTCCTCCAGCCACAGGGTCTGGCCACCTGCCCTTTCACAGAAAAGCAGTCAATCAGAGCCACTGGGAAGAGGCTGTGCTCATGAACACCTGCATTCTTGTTTATGAGTAATGGAGAATTCTTTGGGGGGGAAAGGAGGCATGGTCAAAGCTGTTGACACCTCACCAGGTACCAGCGAACTCATATGGAGGCGTGGGGTGTGTGCTGTGCCTGATTTAACTCCTTAGTGCCAGGTTCATTGTTCTGCCTTTACCACAGTAAGAATGGAAATGCATGAAGCAATAGAAAAATTTAGGTTGCTGTGCTTCCTCTCCTTGGCGCTGGAGTACTATTGTCCTGGATTTATGAAAAAGCATTAGGAAAGTCCCTTCACTGGAGCATTTCTCCTGGTTTTGTGCCTTTGCTGCACCTGCCTGAAGAAGCCTGTGGCAAACGGGAGGAACTCTATCTTGGAACCCTTGCTAAAAGTCCTATGGAGAAAAGATGCCTCACCTTCCAGGACTGATTGCATTTGAAAAGTGACTGCTTTAGACATGGGAGGCCCCCAGGACCAGCAGCCGGTCCAGGTGTTATTTAGTTACTAAGTTGTGTCCAAGGATACGATGGCAGACCATAGGCAAGTCCAGTGAGCAGAGGAGAGGGGGCTGCTTTGTAGAGGAAAGGGGGGAATTGGACTGGGGTTGTCTCCAACTGCAGGTGGTGGGCAGCTTATTGTTGCTGGTTTGGGAAGAAGTCTTCCTTCCTGCTGGGGTTAGTAAACTGTAGCTGATGCATGTGTGAGATTTTCCCCTTCAGGGCTTCCCAACTGCACTTTCAATGAGGGTTCCTTTTCCATTTTCACAGACTCTTTTTCTCCATCTACCTGAATAGTTCAGCCCCCTCCCCTCCCCTGGGTGCCCTGCATAGTTGGGAACAACCTCCCTCATCTTCTGCTCTCCAGGCTGTGTTAAGCATCTCCCTGATGAGACCCCCTGATGACCACACCTCCAGTGAAGCTCTGCCTTGAGAATACTGGGGGTCTGCCTCACCCCAAAGCCTCCTGAGGCAGCATCCTCTTCCATTTGTTGATTTACAGAGAAGGTCTGCTGCCTTCATTCCAGTGGGGTGGTTTTACCTGGCACAATGTGGAAGAAAGGACCCTATCCCAGGTCAAGGACACCAAGCTGTAAGCTCACTCCCTTCATACTGGGTTGGCCCAAGCTTGAGAGGCTGATTGGCAACATAAGAGTGAGGAATTGGGTTGTGGAAGCAGGAGGGAGCTGGGGGTAGCAAGAGAGAGGACCAGGCTCTCACATCTTTCCAGAGCGATTTGACCCTGAGTTTTGAGGTCCTGGAGAAAGGGGTGCATATATTTTGCAGCAAGGCAGTTCCAGTGGCCCCCAACACAGCAGGTAGGCTGTCTGGGGAGGCTCAGAGGGACTGGCAAGCTATTTAGGATTAATTCATGCAGAGACCTGAGAGGAATGCATTTCCCCCTCCTCCACCCATGGACCCCAGGCTCTGGACCAGATTGATCTCAAGCATCCTGCCTGACCCCTTCAGCTGGAATGTGCCTCCTATTGGGACAGGTCTACTCTCAGAGAAAAGGTCTTGTCTCATCATGGAAGCAGTTCTCAGCCTCCTAAAGTACCAGGAGCCTCCCTGGTGACAAGGGTTTGTCTCTTTTCTGGTCCATCTCCCTATCAGAGTGGGTCTTCCTTCAAGTCAGCAGTCCTGAACATCAACCACCGGAAGGCTGGTCCTCAGGCAGTGAGGACCAGAGTGTTTCCTGGATGTGTGACTGTGACCAAGAAGTTTTGAAAGGGAGGCTCAGGTCACGGATTCTCACTCTTCAAATGAAGAAACAGGCAAGAAGAGTGAGGAGGCCTGCCTATCCATCCTTGAAGTCATGTGGCTCGTATTCACTATTGTATTATTAAAGGTAACCTTATGCTGTGACTTAGCAATTCAGTTTCTGGATATGTCCCATAAGAAGAAAAAATTAGAAAAGTGGCAACTTTCAAAGCTCAAAGCCATTCATTGCAGAGTTATTTTTGATGACAAAGAAATGAATACAGTCTAAATATCCAAAACTAGGAAAGCAGTCAGATAAATGACAAAGCAACCATGAATGCACTCAGTACAATCCCTTTTGCAGCAGAAGGCTATTGACATGTAGAGGTTCACGGCCCAGTACCAAGTGTAAAGGGAAGCTACAAACACCATCATTGCAGTTACATAGGTGGCTACAGGAGTGACTGAGGAAACACATACAACATCAAACAGAAATGATAGGCATATGGTGGTGTTTTGTGTTTTTCAAGAATGTTTGCTTTTAGTTTGAGTGTATTGACTATGTAATTAGAAAAATGGTCTACTTTTTAGAAAACCCAACCACAATGGAGAGATAGCCGAGCTTTTTGCATAAGATCTCACACATGGTTAGTGGAAGAGTGAGGACTGAAATTTAGGACATGACCTTCCTGTCCTGTGCTTACTGTATTGGTCCTTGTGGGTGCAGTAAGGGCCTCAAAGCTTCCTTCTACCTCAGGCTGAAATATTTCTGTCCCTTGTCCCTCTTGCTAAACCCCTTCTTAGCTGATAGACAAGGGATTAATAACACTTTGGCATGTATGGTTACATGTCTCAAGTAGATGGTTACATGTCTCGAGCAGATGTTTACATTTTAATATGGCTAATTCATCAATCCCACTTGGAAAGAAGTTTAGGTTTTGCCAACCAGAACCTCACTCTAGATTGCTGTAAGTAGTCATTTATGCATCTCTAGTTTTGTTACAGAACTCATGTAGGTCACATGCCAAACAAATCAAAATGTTGGATCCTAAAGCAGAGAAAGGCTTACTGAAGGCCCATGCAAGGAGATGGGTGGTTCATGCCACCTCAAAACCCCTAACTCCTAAAAAGGTTTTAACAAAGCACTGTTAAAGTCAAGGCAAGGGAGGTGAGTGGCTGGTTGTTGCAAATGTCTTGGTGAAGGAATCCTTTGTTCTTGCAGCTGTCCACATAAGTCAGATCATGATGTAAACGTCCAAGACAAATGTTATTCTCTATTCTACAACTTTTTATCTCAAAATAAATGAATCTTAAAGGACAGGGCTCTGAGAGTAAGCTATCCTGTATACTTCAGGCGAGAGGGAACATTGTTTTACAAAAGGTTCAGAGTCAGTACAACTAAGTACAGGCAACAGAGCAGAAGAGCAAAAGCTAAATTAATAGATCCAATATGGAGTCAGGTTTGTTCTTCCCTATCACAGTTTGATCATACGGATTCTGCACATTTCTGATTGACATCATACCTGGGATCTACCTTTTCCCTGAATGGACACTGTTTCCCACTTTATTTCTTAACTGGTTTTGTTAATATATAATAAGCTTTGGTTAGTGGATATTGATTGTGTAAGTGGCCAAATTATGTGCCCTGTGTCTCCTGGCACCCAATCAACTATGGTTTCCAAGTCCAGTTGCAATTCAGACTATCCTGGGAAGCTTGCCTGCACCCAACCCTTGGAAAATCTGAATCAGCAAGTCTGAGGCAAAGCCCTAAGTATTTAGCAAGTGTGCTACATGATTCTGATGGATGCAAACACTTCCTAGGCAGGCATCAGGAGCCACTTAAGTGTATTTTAATATTACTACTGTGTCTTCTCTTTGTAATTAATCTTTTCCCAGCTTGATCCAGATATGCACTAAAATATATCTCTGTGTGGATCTCTTTCAATTGATTTTATTTGGCTCTTGGTGATATCTTTTGATCTCAGCCTTTATGTCTTTGCTCAGCTCAGGGAAAATGTTTCATTAGTTCTCAGTTAATACAGTCCAAATATCCTGAGGGTACCAAATGGGACTCTATTCTGTCTCTTTATCTTCATCATCAACTTCCTCTCCTTTAGTTTTAGGAGAATTTTAGTAATTTGTCTTCAAATTCACTGGTTTGGTTTCATTCCCCATATCTAACTCACTGTCTAAAATCTATTTTCAATTAAATTCATTGTATTTTCATCTGAAAATAGTTGCATTTTCATAGTGCAGCAGTTTCTCAACTTAAGATTTCTGGAAAGATCTCTGACGTTTTGTTTGTTTGGAGGAGGGGATAATGCCTTGGCATCTTAGGAAAACATTTTCCATAACTCTTCAAACTGAAACATATTTTGAATAATGGGGGTTTTATTATCAATTTTTTTTTACTTTTATTCACTCTTAGAGGGTCTTGGAGGCTCTATGTTTATCAAATATTGGGTATAGATTTGGTCCTCTCAAAAAGCTCTAGGTCCTTTTCATATCATTTGCAGTCAGATAAAAATAATGAAATGTCAACACATGTTATGTTTCAGTGACAATCTTGGGGAAAATTCTAACTTTCTAGTTGTATGACTTTTTACATGTAGCCTAACTTTTTTTCTTACATGTTATTGTCTCTTTCAAGGGGTAGACCTATGTGAAAAAAATGCCTGTTAACACATTACAAGGGTTAGAATAAGATGGGAAGTTCAAATTTCCCCTGATAAATACTCAGAAACTCATCTGCTTGAGGAACAATTTCTACAGAACACTTTCTGAATGCTAGGACTCCAGACTTCCATAAAGGCAAACCAGTCTCCTCTGAATGAGTGTGTAAGTTTTCTGGGTGTTCCTAGCTTTTGAGTGTTGCTTTCACCATTAATATTGGGGTTTTGTTTTCTGTGCTATGTGGCCTGTGAAGTCTTGATGCTACAGTAACAGGTGGGACCTGAACCCCCAAGGTGGGAGACCTGAGTCCAAGACTCCCAAACTGATGGAACATTCATTTTTTTTTTATGAGAGTTCTCCCAAAGCCCTCAGTCTCAACACTAAGATCAAGCTCTCCCAAAGGCCAGAAATCTCCATGCCAGATTCCTCACACCATACTTTTAGTGAAAGAGAAACACACCCTGTCCATTAGCAGAAAGACTGCCCAAAGCCATACCAAGCCCATAGACTCCCCAAAACACACTGCTGTACACAGCAGTGCCCTTCAGAGAGACATAATCCAGCTCCATCCACCAGAACACAGGCACAAGTCCCCCCAACCAGGAAACCTTTGCAAGGTACTAGTCCAAAGCCACACACAGGAAGCAGACTCCAGAATTAAGAGGAATTATGACCTTCCAGCCTGCACACAAGAGACCTCAAACTCAGCAAATTAAATTAAATTAAAAGACAAAAAAAATACACAGCAGATGAAGGAACATGGGAAAAAACAAAACCCCACAAAACCAAACCAATGAAGAGGAAATAGCAGTTTATTTGAAACAGAATTCAAGGTGATGATAGTAAAGATGATCTAAAACATGGAAACAAAATAGAATCACAAATAAATAGACTGAAGGCAGAGGCTGAGAAGATACAAGAAGTGTTTAACAAGGACATACAAGAGTTAAGAATAGATAATCGGCAATTAACAAGACAATAAATGAGATTAAAAATTCACTAGAGGGAACAAATAACAGAATAACTGAGGCAGAAGAAGTGAGCTGGAAGACAGAATGGTGGAAATAACTGAAGCAGAGTAGACTAAAGAAAAAAGAATAAAAAGTAATGAGGACAGTCTCAAAGACCTCTGGAACAACATTAAGCACACCAACATTCAAATAATAGAGATCCCTGAAAAAGAAAAAAAAAAAAAAAAAAGCAAATGAGAAAATATTTGAAGAGATTATAGTTGAAAACTTCCCTTACATTGGAAAGGAAATAGCCACCCAAACCCAGGAAGGCCAGAGAGTCTGATATAGAACAAACCCAGGGAGAAATATGCCAGTGAAAATGAAAGTTGCTCAGTCATGTCCAACTCTTTGTGACCCCATGAACTATATAGTCCATGGAATTCTCCAGGCCAGAATACTGGAGTGGGTAATCTTTCCCTTCTCCAGGGGATCTTCCCAGCCCAGGGATCAAACCCAGGTTTCCCACATTGCAGTCAGATTCTTTACTAGCTGAGATACAAGAGAAACCCTGGAATAATGGCTTGGGTAGCCTATCTCTTCTCCAGCAAAAATTAACCACAAATAACAAACATTAAAATCAACAAGAGAAAAGCAACAAATAGCATACAAAGGGGTCTCCATAAGGCCAACAGCTGATCTTTCAGCAGAAACTCTTCAGACCAGAAGAGACTGGCAGGATATAGTTAAAGTGATGAAAGGAAAAAACCTACAACCAGAATTACTCTATCCAGCAAGGATTTCATTCAAATTTGAAGGAGAAATCAAAAGCTTTACAGACAGGCAAAAGTTAAGGAAATTCAGCATCATCAAGCTAGCTTTATAACAAATGGTAAAGGAACTTCTCTAGACAGGAAACACAAAAGAGAGAAAAGGCCTACAAAAGCAAACCCAAAACAATAAATGGAAACAGGATCATACACATCAGCAATTACCTTAATGTAACTGGACCAAATGCTCCAAGCAATATCTATAGTGCATTTCATCCAGAACAGTAGACTTCACTTTATTCTCAGGTGCACTTGGAACATTCTCCAGGATAGATCACAATCTGGGTCACAAATCAAGTCCTGGTAAATTTTATAAATCTGAAATCATTTCAAGCATCTTTTCTGATCACAAAATTATAAGATTAGATATCAACTATAGGGAAAAACTTTAAAATCACAAATACATGGAGGCTAAACAATATGTTTCTGAATAACTATGTGGTCACTTAAGAAATCAAAGAGGAAATTTTTAAAAAAAATACTTAGAAGCAAATGACAATGAAAACATGACAACTCAAAATCCATATGTGAAAGTCGCTCTTTACAACCCCATGGGCTATGCAGTCCATGGGATTATCCAGGCCAGAATACTGGAGTGGGTAGCCTTTCCCTTCTCCAAGGGATCTTCCAAACCAGGGATTGAACCAAGGTCTCCCACATTGCAGGTGGATTCTTTACCAGATGAGCCATGAGGGAAGCCCATGTGGGGTGCAGTAAAAGCAGAGTGAAAGAGAAGTTGATAGCAAGTCTTCCTCAAGAAACAATAAATCCATCAAATAAACAACCCAAGCTTACATCTTGGGTTGTTTTTCTTACATCAGAAAAAGAAAAAAGAAAAAACCCTCAACGTTAGTAGAAGGAAAGAAATCATAAAGATCAGAGCAGAAATAAATGAAGGAGAAATTAAGGAAATGTTAGAAAGATCAATAAAACTAAAACTGGCTCTTTGAAAAGATAAAACTGATAAACAATTAGCCTGAGGCATCAGGGGGAAAAGGGAGACGACTCAGCAATAAAATTAGAAATTAAAAAGGTGACATCACAAGGAATAACACAGAAACACAAAGGATCATAAGAGATTACTACTGTTACTGAATTTGCAAGTCCATGTGCCTGATGCACAGTGAGGTCCATCAATGCTAAAACATTAGAGTTTGGAACAAAGAAAGGTTTATTACAAATCTATACAAAGAGAGGGATGGCTCATGCCCTAAGAACCCTAAAGTTACTGAAATTTTTCAGCAAGTCCCTTTAAAACCAAAAGGTGAGGGATGGACATGGTTAGTTGTTGCAGAGTTCTCAGTGCCAGATCCTTTTTTCCTGAGGTCAGATCATGGTCAGCTAATGACAGTCCTGTAAATCTCTACCAGATGAATGTTATTCTCTGTTTTGACAAGAAAGGGAAAAGTCACAAAGCAAAACTTTCACCCTCCAAGGTCCAAATCCAGGCTAAGAGATGGCAGATCTCAGCTCACAGTTCTTTTGGGGTCAGATTCCCACACGCTGCCCAGCTGTCCCCCCTGAAGGAGTCAAGCACCCCACCCAACTGTCCCTTAGTCTCCTCAGGATGCCCAAATGAGGAGACCAAGTTTCACAGACTGCAGCCCACACAGACAGCCACTGCTATTGGGTCACAGAGACAGGGAGAGAGGAAAGGTTCACCTTTGCCTCTAGGCCTGCACCACAGCTAGTGGAGGCCTTAGTGAGGGCTCTGGAGCCTTGTAGAACATAGTCCCCAGTCTATTCCCTGGGCCTTCCAGCTCATCCACTGGTCCAAGGCTGGGTAAGCTGGAGGGGCTCCAGAAGGCCTGAATCTATCTCCTAGCTCACTCTCCACCTGATGATCACCACACCACTGACCTTTGACTGAATCACGTCCCCAGTGGTTCCTCACTGACAGTTACCAGTAGGCAGGGCCCACTGCAGTGCTGACCAATTGCTGGGCAGGACAGCTAAGGATTGCTTATTGATAGTTGGTTGCTTGTGTGAGGGGCCCACTGAGGCACCAAGCAATGGCTGAGCAACACGTATTGTCTAGTAAGAGTGCAGAGTAATGAGGCACAGCAATGGCTACCTGCTAAGGGCTCTGTTGATCTTGCTCTGTTAGACTATGAACAATTATACACCAACAAAATGGATAGCCTGGAAGGAATGGATAAATTCTTAGAAAAGTATAACCTTCCAAAACTTCCAAAACAGGAAGAAATAGAAAATATGAGTAGACCAATAACAAGCATGAAATTTGAAATTGTAATTACAAAAATCTTCCAACAAAAGCCCATGACCAGATAAATGGCTTCACAGGTGAATTCTACCAAAAGTTTAGAGAAGAGATAAAACACCAATCCTGCTCAAACTCCTCCAGAAAATTGCAGAGGAAGAAAACTCCCAAACTCATTCTACAAGACCACCATCATTCTGATACCAATACCCAACAAAGATGCCACAAAAAAAGAAAACTACAGACCAATATCACTGAACATAGATGCAAAATTCCTCATCAAAATTCTAGCCAATAGAAACCACAGTAAAATGATCATACATCATGATCAAGTGGGCTTTATACAAGATGCAAGGATTCTTCAACATACAAAAATCAATCATTACCATCTTTCCAAACTCCATATATATGCATTAGAGTTAAAAAAATAATAATTTAAAAATCAATGTGATACATGATATTAACAAATTGAAAGATAAAAGCTATATGATTATCACAATAGATTCAGAGAAAGCTTTTGACAAAATTCAACATATTTATGATAAAATCTCTCCAGAAAGTAGGCATAGAAGGAGCATACTAATGACAAACCCACAGCAAACATTCTCAAAGTGAAAAACTGAAAGCATTTCCTGTAAGATAAGGAACAACACAAAGGTGCCCATTCTCACCACTATTATTCAACACAGTTTTGGAAGTCCTAGCCAAAGCAACTAGAGAAGAAAAAAGAAATAAAAGGAATCCAGAGTGGAAAAGAAGCAAAACTCTCACTGTTTGCAGATGACATGATATTATACATAGAAAACCCTAAACATGTCACCAGAAAATTATTAGAGCTAGTCAGTGAATATAGTAAAGTTGCAGGATATAAATTAATACATAGAAACCCCTTGCATTCTTATACACTAACAATGGAAAATCAGAATGAGAAATAAAAGGAGCAATCCCATTCACTACTGCAACAAAAAGAATAAAATACCCAGCAATAAATGTACCTAAAGAGACAAAAGATTTATATGCAGAAAACTACAAGACATTGATGAAAGAAATCAAAGATGACAGAAAAACAGATGGAGAGATATACCATGTTCTTGGATTAGAAGAATTAATATTGTGAAAATGTCTATACTACTCAAGTAATCTACAGATTCAGTGCAATCCTTATCAAACTACCAATGGTATTCTTCACAGAACTAGAACAAAAAATTGCAAATTTTGTAAAGAAACACAAAAGACCACAAATCATCAATGCAGTCTTGAGAAAGAAAATCAAAGCTGGAAGAACCAATCGTCATGACTTCAGATTATTTTACTAAGCTATAGTCATCAAGACAGTATGGTACTAGCACAAAAACAGAAATATAGACCAATGGAACAAGATAGAAAGACCAGAGATATATCTGTACGTCTATGTGAAGAAAGATGAGCACCAAAGAATTGATGCTTTAGAAGTGTGGTGTTGGAGAAGACTCTTGAGAGTCCCTTGGACTGCAAGGAGATCCAACCAGTTCATTCTAAATGAATGGATAAGAAAGCTGTGGTACATATACACAATGGAGTACTACTAAGCCATTAAAAAGAATACATTTGAATCAGTTCTAATAAAGTGGATGGAGCTGGAGCCGATTATACAGAGTAAAGTAAGCCAGAAAGAAAAACACCAATACAGTATACTAACACATATATATGGAATTTAGAAAGATGGTAATGTTAAACCTGTACATGAGACAGCAAAAGAGACACAGATGTATAGAACAGCCTTTTGGACTCTGTGGGAGAGGGAGAGGGTGGGATGATTTGGGAGAGTGGCATTGTAACATGTATGATATCATAAGTGAAATGAATTGTCGGTCTAGGTTTGATGCAGGATGCAGGATGCTTGGGACTGATGCGTGGGGATGATCCAGAGGGATGGTATGGGGAGAGAGGTGGGAGGGGGGGTCAGGNTGTATAGAACAGCCTTTTGGACTCTGTGGGAGAGGGAGAGGGTGGGATGATTTGGGAGAGTGGCATTGCATCATGTATGATATCATGAGTGAAACGAATTGCCAGTCTAGGTTCGATGCTGGATGCAGGATGCTTGAGACTGATGCGTGGGGATGATCCAGAGAGATGGTGTGGGGTAGGAGGGGAGAGGGGGATTGGGATTGGGAGCTCATGTACACTCGTGGCTGATTCATGTCAATTCATGTCAATGTATAGCAAAATGAATACAGTATTGTAAAGCAAAATAAACAAAAAAAAATAATCTAAAAAAAAAAAAAGAAAGAAAGCTGAGCCCTGAAGAATTGATGCTTTTGAACTGTGATGTTGGAGAAGACCCTTCAGAGTCCCTTGGACTGCAAGGAGATCCAATCAGTCCACCATAAAGGAGATAGGTCCTCAATGTTCATTGGAAGGACTGATGTTGAAGCTGAAACTCCAATACTTTGGTCACCTGATGTGAAAAGCTGACTCATCTGAAAAGACCCTGATGGGAAAGATTGAAGGCAGGAGGAGAAGGGGACGACAGAGGATAGGATGGTTGATTGGCACCACTGACTCAATGGACATGGGTTTGGGTGGACTCTGGGAGTTGGTGATGGACAGAGAGGCCTGGCGTGCTGCGGTTCATGTGGTCACAGAGTCGATCACGACTGAGCGACTGAACTGAACTGCACTGCACTGAGTCTCCCCAGGGCTCACCTTTGGGGCAGGCTGTGGTGACGGATGGCTGCAACATCTTTTGTTTACTGATAGGATAAGCGATGCTTTTTATTCACATTTAGCTTGTTGCAGCTGCTCTTAATGCTCTGCAACATGTGATCTTAGGCTCTTTCCTACTGATGCTCCTCAATTCCTTCTAAAAATTGTTTTCACCCTCTCTCGGGTTTAGAAAAGCATTGAGACTAAGCTCCCAAATACCATCCCAACACACTTGCACATGCACACATAAACACACACACACACATAAACACACACACACATAAACACACACACACACATAAACACACACACACACATAAACACACACACACACACACACATAAACACACACACACATAAACACACACACACACACACACACACTTCCATTTGCCTGGAAAAGACTCTCAAGGGACTAGAAAACCTGCTCCCAGGTGGTTTTTCTCTGCCCTTGATAATTAAAAAAATAACCCCTGGCACCCTGTTAAATGAAAATAGAGAATTATGAGCACTACACAGAGGTTCCATAAAGTGCTCTATGAAGAGGTAAAAGAAAATCTGAAAACTTGAGAGTCATTGACGAAGTCCAGAAGAGAAGCAGAAACTCGATCCTGAAGCCCCCATTTGTCTCAATAAAAGATGGGGATTTGCCATTAAGTAAGTATGTCCTTAAGTGTTTAAGCTTCTCTCTACTTAAAGGCCACCTGCTTGGAGAATTCTTTCCTGACCAACCACCCACCTGACCCTGTAACTCTCTGACCCTGAAGCCTGTTATATCTCTTCACCTCACTTTCACTCCCTTCCCTGCCTGTCTTTTTCACTGGAATATAAACTCCCTAATCAGGAATTTCTGTTTTAGCCATCCACCATTCATCCTTGTGACCGAGCAGGTATCCAGTTAGTAGCTGTTGAATGAATACAAGCGGGTGTGACAGGTCTGTGTCTCCCTGTGCCTAGACCCACCCACGTCTAGAAACATTGTTCCAAATGGAAAATAATTCCATCAAGCTTAAATCTAAGCTGGATTCAGACCTAAGCATCTGGCAATGTGGGCTTCCCAGACAGTGCTAGCAGGAAAGAGCCCACCTGCCAGTGCAGGAGACATGAGACGTGGGTTGTTCCATCCCTGGGTGCGGAAGACTCCCTGGGAAAGGAAATGGCAACGCCCTCCAGCGTTCTTGCCTGGAGATTCCCATGGACAGAGGAGCCTGGTGGCTACAGTCCACGGGGTTGGAAAGACTCAGACACGGCTTAGCATGCACACACAGGACGGCTCTGTGACTGCACTGCTCTTCAATGTTCACTGGTTTTCTCTAAATAAAAACAGTTACATAGAGTAAATGTCAGGTTGCCTTGCTAGAAAAGGCAAACATTAAGTAGCCTTCCCTCAACCAGGACAATGTGTTAAATATTAGCGTAAAGACACCTTTTCAAACCATTCCTGAATTAGAAAGCTCATTATCGAACACCACAAGGCTACCCTCATTAGGCTTACTTACCACTTCCCAAGCAGTTCCACCCAGACAACACAAATTTTCATCCAAAATTCTTATTTTGGAATATATATATATATATACTTCTGTTTTTATAACATCCTTCAGACATGATATGAACATATAAAACTAAAATTGAAACTCCAATACTTTGTCCACTTGATGTGAAGAACTGACCCATTTGAAAAGACCCTGATGCTGGGAAAGATTGAAGGCTGGAGAGGGGACACCAGAGGATGAGATGATTGGATGACATCACCAACTCAATGGACATGAGTTTCAGTAAACTCTGGGAGTTGGTGACCGACAGGGAGGCCTGGAGTGCTGCAGTCCATGGGGTCACAAAGAGTTGGACACAACTGAGCAATTTTACTGAACCTAAAATTTGTGTACCATTTTCCAAAGACCTTTTCTAAGCCAATGTTTATATTTAGAAAACAGTGAATTGCTTATGAAATTAAAGGCAGATAAACCCCAGATATCAGTGAAAGAAATAAGGAAAAACAAAATAATAGGTCATTTTCTCAAGAGTATTTGTTTAAATGTATTAAACTTGAATCTCTTATTCCAGGTAAAATGTATAATATCTAGCTCTTGCTGATATAGCTTCCCTGGTGGCTCAGATGGTAAAGAATCTGCTTGCAGTGTAGGAGATCCATGTTTGGTTCCTGGGTTGGGAAGATCTCTTGGAGAAGGAAATGGTAACCATTCCAGTATCTTGCCTGGAGAATTCCACAGCCAGAGGGGCCTGGTGTGCTGCAGTCTGTGGGGTTGAAAGAGTCAAACATGACTGAGCAACTAACAAAGTTATTGATATAAATAAAGTCCTTCAAGGGACATCCTGAAATATGCTCAAGAGTCAGGAGTGCCTCTATTGAAAGAAACTCTCTTGAATTCCTGCTACTTAAAACCTTGCACATCAATGGAGAGGGCAACTCCACCAGGACCTCAGCAGCAGCAAATCCAACAGAGGATCTAATTGTTTATCATTTCAGTCCAGATGTGGCTCAGATGGTAAAGAATCTACCTGGAATTCAAGAGAGTGCCACAACGCAGGATACTCANAAACTCTCTTGAATTCCTGCTACTTAAAACCTTGCACATCAATGGAGAGGGCAACTCCACCAGGACCGCAGCAGCAGCAAATCCAACAGAGAATCTAATTGTTTATCATTTCAGTCCAGATGTGGCTCAGATGGTAAAGAATCTACCTGGAATTCAAGAGAGTGCCACAACGCAGGATACTCAGGTTCCATCCCTGGGTTGGGAAGATCCCTTGAAGAAAGAAATGGCAACCCACTCCAGTACTCTTGCCTGGAAAATTCCATGGACAGAGGAGCCTGAGGGTGGGCTACAGTCCCTGAGGTCATGCAAATCTCACGCAATTTAGCAGCCAAACCACCACCACCCCCACAGAAGTATTAGAAGGTTATAACTTTGTTTTTTATCTGCTTAAGTCAGAATTGGTCGAGTTCAGGCAAAATGATTTATTTGGATCAAACTCCTGAAAGATATTGATTTATAAATCAGAATGCCAATATTATCAATTGATAATGTGAGCTACAATAAAGTGGCTCAGACTGTAAAGAACCTGCCTGCAATGCGGGAGACCCGGTTTTGATCCCTGGGTCTGGAAGATCCCCTGGAGGAGGAAATGGCAACCTACTCTGGTGGGCTGCCTGGAAAATCTCAGGGACAGAGGAGCCTGGTGGGCTACAGTCCATACGGTCGAAAAGAATCAGACACGACTGACGGACTGCACTTTAAATGTGAGCTATAGCTGAAGTGTCTCCCATACAATCAATAGAAATCATGTCATCTACAAATTTATTTTCAGGCCAAAATCTTTATTTTACTTAGTTCACCTATTGTAATAGGCTGTTAGGTACTTTTCCCAGAAATTAAAGGCACTAAAATTATCTGGCATATTTCTGTGATATGAAGCAATTATTAGCAAGATCAAAAATCATGTTAATTAAACACAGAGTGTACTAATCTTCATAAAGTTACTAGATTACTAGTTGAAACTACAGGCTGAAATAGACAAAAGAGTATAAAAATTAAAAGTCAGTTTGAGTTCACAACAAATTCTGTGGTCAATGGAAATGTTTCTTCTTTCCTATGAATAATTATCCCTTTGTCTGACTCAGGAACATATTTTTATAGTAATGGTTTCTTTTTTAATAAATCATGTTCTTCATGAATTATGGATCACATTGTCTCTCAAACCCAATGCATGCAATTTTGCTAGCCATGTCACATGTGTCAAGAAATTACTCAGGAAAATGGTGCATATTTACTTGAAAAGCTGAGAGTCATTAACATCAGAGGCCAGTATCAATTAAAAGCGCGTTGCTGATAGGCATGGATTTCCTGATCTTAGCACTAAATCGATCTACCTTGAGATATGAAACCTGGTTTTGCTTAACACTGAGCATGTAAGTATTGATTTTTCTTCCTGAGTTATGTTTGCACTGAAGTCTAAAGTTGAATTTTTAATGCAGAACAAATTAAGATGTTTTAAGCACCAAGTAGATTTGATATGTCTGAAAGCATAAAAGGGATTATTTTAGCAGTGGTTCAGTGAATATCTGTAAATGGTAGATCTGAGTACTTTCTCCATGCTCATCTCACAGAGACTGCATGTTAAACTACATGGAGATTTTTCAGAAGACAAAATGCTTGAGTTATAAGAGAATAAAAGTACTGAGGGGAATAAATATTTATTGCCATCCTTAATGTTGTTTATCTTTATATGTCACTGCGGTGTATTAAGTGTTTATATGCAACACCTCAGTTTGGAGAAGATGTTATTAGAAAGTAATAAATGCCAAGAGTACACACTGTTATTGTTCCACTTCATATGTGAGGAGCTGAGGGTTAGGAGCTGTACAACTTGCTCAGCTCACAATACCAGTAAGAGGCAGAGTGAGAATTTGCTTTAACCCCTTGCTCATTCATTTAAAACACACTGCTCTTTTCAGTTCCAATACCCTCTGACCCTTTTCAAAATGTACTGAAAGAGTGAATTTAACAATACGGGTCACACCAAGTGATATACAAATTACTATGAGGGATGAATAAGAAAATAAGCTTAAGTAAACATTAAACCCTAGTTATTAGGAATTTCTTGCTTTTTTCAATGAATTTGATTGAGTTATTCTAATACTACTCTTAATTTTAGTACTGAGCAAATAAATACACTGTAGACAAATGAATCCAGAATTTTCAATGTGAATTATAAAAAGAGGTGATGATAAACCTTTGGCATTGAATTGGAACTGGAGTTATCAGTATGAGCCCATCATTTGACAGATGGACATAGACACAAATATACATATAGACGAAATCAGTTCAGTTCAGTCACTCAGTCGTGTCTGACTCTTTGCGACCCCATGAGCCGCAGCACGCCCGGCCTCCCTGTCCACCACCAACTCCTGGAGTCCACCCAAACTCATATCCATTGAGTCAGGATGCCATCCAACCATCTCATCCTCTGTCGTCCCCTTCTCCTCCGACCTTCAATTTTTCCCAGCATCGAGGTCTTTTCAGATGAGTCAGTTCTTCACATCAGGTGACCAAAGTATTGAAGTTTCAACTTCAGCATCAATCCTTCCAGTGGATATTCAGGACTGATTTCCTTTAGGATGGACTCATTGGATCTCCTTGCAGTCCAAGGGACTCTCAAAAGTTTTCTCCAACATCACAGTTCAAAAGTACTGATTCTTTGGTGCTCAGCTTTATTTATGGTCCAACTCTCACATCAATACATGATCCTTGGAAAATCCATAGCCTTGACTAGACGGACCTTTGTTGGCAAAGTAATGTCTCTGCTTTTGAATATGCTATCTAGGTTGGTCATAGCTTTTCTTCCAAGGAGCTAGTGTCTTTTAATTTCATGGCTGAAGAATCTTTTGAAAGAGCAAGGGTCTTAATTTCATGGGGAACTCAGGGTGGAGACAAACTGTCTGCATTGCTAAGCTCTCAGTCAGGGAAGGCTCTTCAGAGAACTCAGAATGGAAAGGAACTGCTGCTGCTCCTAAATGGCTACAGTTCATATCAAAGGAATGATTTCAATAAGCCCAGAGTCTTGCATTTTCCCCTACACAGAGAAGCCCTTAAATCCATTAACTTGAGAAGTCTGGTTTTCTTTATTGAATGGTAGTCTTTTGATGTTCTGACTACTTGGTCTTTGTTGCAAAAAAAAAAAAAAAATAGGCCCCTCTTCTACCTCTTCAGATCAATCCCTCAGAGCTAAGTGAGCTTCCATGGTGGCTGAGACGGTAAAAAATTCGCCTGAAACGCAGGTTCAGTCCCTGAGTGGGGAAGATCTCCTGGAGGAAAACGGCAACCCACTGTAGTATAGTATTCTTGCCTGGAGAATCCCATGGACAAAGAAACCTGGTGCGCTCAGCGCATAGGGTGGCAGAGTCGGCCATGACCGAGCTACGAACACTTCATACGTCAGTGCTATCTGAAAGGCTGAGTCCTGGGCTTAAATCCTCAGTTTTGTGTCTGCCACATAAAATATAACTCTCCATTTTAGGTTGTGCTTCTTTTTTTCCAATCTACAGAACCCAACCGTTCCAGTGGTTTAACACTATAGGAGTTTGTTGCTTGCTCGTATAAAAGCCGAAAGCCAATGGTCCTGGTCAGACCACCACAATTTAGAGTCCGAGGCTCCTTAAATCTTCCAGCTCACTCTCAGTCTCGCCTGGAGCACCACAGAAGGGAAAGACAGAGTGAAGAACCACATTCAGGGTTCTCCTGACTTGACTGTTAGTGACAACTATACCTCAGCTCGCATTCTGTTGGCAAGAACTAGTCCTCCCCGCACCCCCAGGAACATTTTTCTGTTGCTATTTTTTCAAACCGTACTTATTTGTAGTTCCAAGGTGCAGTCTTCTCAGGGCCGCGGCTTCCTTTGTGGAGCGCAGGCTCCGGGGGCGGGAACTTCAGGAGTTGCCGCTCCCGGGTCTGGAGCACAGACTCGGTGCTTGCGGCGCCCTGGCTTAGTCATCCTNTGCTATTTTTTCAAACCGTACTTATTTGTAGTTCCAAGGTGCAGTCTTCTCAGGGCCGCGGCTTCCTTTGTGGAGCGCAGGCTCCGGGGGCGGGAACTTCAGGAGTTGCCGCTCCCGGGTCTGGAGCACAGACTCGGTGCTTGCGGCGCCCTGGCTTAGTCATCCTATAGCTTGTGGGATCCTCCTGGGTCAGGGGTCAAATTCATGTCTCCCACTTTGGCAGGCGGATTCTTTACCCCTGAGCCATAGGGAAGCCCTCTCTGTCACATTTTTCTGCTTCTTTATTATTTTTTTTTTAATTAAGGTATGATGTGTATATGTAAAATTCACACTTTTAGTACAGGGTTCAGTGAGTTTTGACCAATGTGACCCTTTTAACTATCCCCACGGTAAAGATTTTGGACATCCCCCTACTGACTTCCCTTCAGTGGC
>SJYA01004022.1:0-41523 GCA_006410615.1 Neotragus moschatus | reverse complement strand
CACAGCCCGGGACTCTCTGCCGCTGTCTCTTGGACGCGGGGTGATTCCTCTCGGCCGCGCTCAAGTGAGCCGGCTCGGCAGCCGCCTGCGCTCAAGTGAGTAATAAGTTCTTATATGAATTACAGATTTTTAATGCTTGCTTTCTGTCTACTTTTAAACATCTGCTTTATATCTAAGTTAGAATAGAGCCCACCGGGAACTGGACAAAATGAGTGGCAAACTCCAGCTGTGCTCAAAATCTTAATACAATGAAGAGTTTGTTCTGAATTATTCTTCCATCAGGCTTCCCAGGTGGCTCAGAGGTAAAGAATCCACTTCTAAATGCAGTAGCTACAGGAGACATGGGGTTGATTCCTCATTTGAGAAGGTCCCCTGGAGGAGGAAATGGTGACCCACTCCAGTAGTCTTGCCTGGGAAATCCCATGGACAGAGGAACTAGTGGGCAACAGTCCATAGCATCACAAAGAGTCAGCCATGACTGAGATTTTTATTTTTCCCCTAGAACAGAGAGCTCCTGAAGAGCCTTAAAAATAAACTTTTGGCAGATCCATATAATATATTGGGAAGAAACATCTGAATATAAGACTTTCACTGCTTCTCTTCCAATTTTCTAGTCTCTACTGCCCTCTAATACATTCCCCAGAAACAAAAATAAAATAGCTACTATATTTACTTAGCTTTTATTTTAACCCATTAATCTTATTATTGTTCTCTTAAATATGGGGCTAGTTAATTAAAAGACACTTACTCCTTGGAAGGAAAGTTATGACCAACCTAGATAGCATATGCAAAAGCAGAGACATTACTTTGTCAACAAAGGTCCATCTAGTCAAGGCTATGGCTTTTCCAGTGGTCATGTATGGATGTGAGAGTGGGACTGTGAAGAAAGCTGAGCACCGAAAAATTGATGCTTTTGAACTGTAGTGTTGAAGAAGACTCTTGAGAGTCCCTTGGAATGCAAGGAGATACAACCAGTTCATTCTAAAGGAGATCACTCCTGGGTGTTCATTGGAAGGATTGATGCTAAAGCTGAAACTCCAATACTTTGGCCACCTCACGTGAAGAGTTGACTCATTGGAAAAGACTCTGATGCTGGGAGGGATTGGGGGCAGGAGGAGAAGGGGACGACAGAGGATGAGATGGCTGGATGGCATCTCCGACTCAATGGACATGAGTTTGAGTGAACTCTGGGTGTTGGTGATGGACAGGGAGACCTGGTGTGCTGTGATTCATGGGGCTGCAAAGAGTCGGACACAGCTGAGTGACTGAACTGAACTGGACTGAAGTCAGTTAACTTGAGAGAGGTACCAAAGAAGGGAAGTTTTTGTCATTAACTATAAAATGGTTCATTCAGCCAAGTTTGGAAATAGACCATAAGCCTAGGGCATAGAGCTAAAAATCAGCTGGCATCTTACAGAAATGACTAAGTGATCAAAATGGAAACCAGAAAAGACAGCAGCTCCTTAGTTCCAAAAATGTACAATATTTTAACAAAACACAACTTCATTTGATTTGTTATGTCAATATATCTGCTATGTGGCAAGTTTCAGTTCAGCTGGGAGGGCAAATTGTCACCCCTGAGAATATATTTGAGTAGCAGAAAACCAAGTACTTAATTGGTTACAGTGAATTTTCATTCTATGAGAATGGGCCAAAATGTGGAGTAGTCATGGAAGTTTTTTCATACTGCAGATGGAGCAGGGTTTTAAAGTAGCATCAAGTTTAGGTAAACAAGAGATAGAGATACATAAGCTGAGAGAAGAAAATGACATATATTTTAAAAATATCTGTTGATTCAGATTTCCTTGATGAGAATTTATTTCTGGTGATATATCTTAGGCAGTAGTAAAAGTAGGTTAAAATGGGGAGTCCATGAAGACCCAGGTAGAAAGGCTTATCCTTGTCAAATAAAGGGGCAAACAGCTTGAAAATTAAGAGCTAGGAGCTATAGAATAACCATCCTTTTCTATGCTATCTGAGCTTTAATAATTTCTCCACATTTTGTCCTTTCTTGTTCTAACTCTAGACATACTTCTTCTCATGTCAAGAACAATTCCTCAACAAGTAATAGTTGATTTACTAAGATTTTAAAGTGTAAAGCAAAGCTTTCTAAATTTTACATACACTTGATTTGCACTGTAGAGTAACTGAAGCCTATAATCCCTTATTCAACATTTTTCATCCGAAGTATCTTACTTTATAGCCCCTGTACTTTGGCAAAACTAAGGAAAAACAATTTAATACATTCTTTATTTAGCAATCCAATAAACTCACTAATACATTGCCAGAACACATCATTATTAGACAAAAAACAACAGTATAATTAGCCTGGTTTACCCATCGGCTTCTAATTATTGAGCAGTCATTTCACAAGGTGTGACATAGCATAATTTTAACCATCAAAAGAGAGCTTCCAATGAAGAAAGCTTTCTCAATGGACTTTATATTGACTCTCATCATTTTTGGAGGCAGAAACAGTTTGGTAAACTATAATGAATCCAAATGTAAAGACAGTTTTACCAACATGTTTATATACAAAAGTTAGCAATAATGTTTCTCTCCCCATTAATAATTCCATTAAATACTGTCACTGTTTTGTTTTACAAAGTCAATTATAATAATATAAAACATGAATAACTATTTTCCAGTAGCAGTCTTCTTTAATTTTTAATAGTAATTATTCCTTTAATTTATTAAGATGGTAATGGAATTTACTGAACTTGGTAGATAACATGGGTGATGAACTCCACTATTGGGTACCTGTGCATGCGTGCTAAGTTGTCTCAGTCGTCTCCGACTCTTTGCAACACTATGGACTATAGCCAGCCAGCCTCCTCTGTTCATGAGATTTCCCAAGCAAGAATACTGGGGTGGAATGCCATTTCCTCCTCTAGGGAATCTTCATGACTCAGGGATAAAACCCACATCTCTTTTGTTTCCTGCATTGGCAGGCAGGTTTTTTACTACTAGCTCTGCTTGGAAAACTCATAGATACAATTGCAATAGTGGCCTGAAAGAGACTCAACAGTTCAACCAGGAAGTTCAGATGAGCATGTTATAGAAGATCCCATCTCACAATAGTAACCAGAGCAGGCAGAAGAACATCAGTACTAATGGGTATAAAACTGTCTGCACACATGATGGAAAGGCTCCCAAAGTGGGTGTTTGTTTACTATGTGTGTGTTTTCATTGCTGGCCCTCTGTCTTAAATAACCAGTAAAAATCAAATAAGACATGTGAAACAAAGGTTTTTAGAAACTGAATAACACTTGGTGCACTATTATGATTCCTAAGTAACAATAAAACATGAGATCAGCCTTGGGATTGTCCAGATAACTGCTTTGAGGCAGTTTTCAAACTGAAGTTGCAAAAAGGGGAATCTATACAGAGCCATGTAGTCTTTCTCAGTTTAGAACAGAGTTTGGAGTTCAGAGAGTCCAGTGAAGCTAGAATACATCAGCCAGACTATTGTAGAGGGAGAAATCCTTTGGAAAGAAAGTTCTGATTATCTGAAGGCACTCCTTAAACCCTTGAATGAGTAGTGAACTTCAAACTTGTCAGAGGAAATAACCACAAGAAGAGAATGTATTTACTCTTCTCAGGACTCAAGTATGACTGGAAATCATTGATGTGTCTACCAACTGTGAGATATGATAAATGGACATGAGGTAAAATCTTCAGAGAAATACTGAATTAGTTGTGGAAGAAAGCCCTAAATTAAGAGAAATCTTAACTAATCTTAAAAATATTAAAAACAAGCCTTAAATCTTAGAAGGGGAAATTTGATTCCAAGATCTCAGTTTTTGGCAACAAAAGCCAGCTTCGATGGAATATAATGAAATGTAATTCTCATTGTAAAATTTTAAGATGCTCATTATCTAATTAAAAAATACTAGTTATATTCTCTAGATTCTTTGCATAATTTTTAATTATGAAGGATAATCATTGAATAGAAATGGATACAGAAATAATGATGATGGCATTAAGTGACACCATTAAGAGAAACAGCAATTATAAATACGCTCTCTACATTCAAAAGAGCAAAGGGAACTGTTAAAACATGATTAAGTGAGAAAGGAAAAATGCAAAAAAGATTAAAGGAAACTCTGCGGTAAAATGTGTATTAAAAATAGATTGGAAAAATAAAATATTCTACATATGAAAGTTTTAAAAACAAAAACCTTCAAATTTTAAGACATAGCAATGGGAAGTATTGCTTAAGTAAATCTTAAGCACAGGGAAAAAATTAAATGAATAAAACACCAATAACTAATAAGACAATAGTTTGTGATAAAATTTACATGAAATTGGAATACCAGAAAATTAGAGGAAGACAGTAAAAATATTTGTAGAAATAAAAAGCATTTTTTAATTTTTATGTAAGAAAAAACATTTTTTAAAGTTATAACTTTATTATAAACTGGGAGTTGTCAAACTATTCCTTGAAGACCAAATTCAGCATGTGGTCTGCTTTCTATGACCCCTTTATCTAAAATTAACTTTACATTTTTAAAAGGTTGAAGGAAAAGAATATGTGACAGAGATACAGAGACATAAAACCTAAAACAGTTACTATTTGATCCTTTACAGAAAGTTTATTAGTCACCAAGATAAACTCTCAACCAAATAACAAAGTGAAGCACAGGCCAACTTAATACAAAGAAACAATGCCAAGTGCACTTATAGTCAAACTATTTTAAATATATATATATATATATATATATATATATACATACACACACAGACACACACACATATAGTATAAAAGAAATGGTCTTCAGACAAGCAAAACAAAAATTAGCAACATGTTCCAAAGACTAAAGGTAAGAGTGATAGCAGAATGTTTTTCAAAAATGGTACAAGAAAAAAAGAAACATTTTTAGTATACTGCTGATGGAAAAACAAAACAAAATCTTTCAAACTGTCAAGCTAGCATTCCGTATCTAGTGGAAAATTCTTTCAAAGATTAAAAAAAAGTGAAATGCTTTAAAGAAAAAAAAAGGCAAGATTTTATTACCAGCATGTCTGCACTACAAGAAATGTTAAAAGAAGTTCTTGAAAGAGAAATGAACAAGAACAGAAAGAAAATATAGATCTACACAAACACATGAAGAATACTGGAAATGCTCAATGTATATATAAAATTTTTTTCTCATTTTATTATCAGGCTCTTTAAAAGGTAGTTGAAAAAAAAAGTATGTTACAGAATTTAGAGCAAGTGTAATGCAATGTATGATAATGTCAAAAAATATGGAAGGATAAATATAAACATTTTTTGTTATAAATTTATTACATTATGAACGAAAATATATAGTATTTTTGACCATAGACTATGATATGTTAAACTGCATGTTAATTATGTAAACCACAGAATCACTGCTAATGTGTATGTGTTTGGAGATGGGATTCGATAATTTTTTAAAAAAGCACTTTAATACAACAGAAAATAGTAAGAGGAGAAAAAGGAAAGACTACATGGGACAAAAAAGTAAAATTAAATATACTCATTATATGCTGACTAGAATAAGGTAAATGGAAAAATTACCAGTATCAGGAGTAAAACAGAGGTATAACTACAGACCTTACAAGTGCTTATAGGATAATGTGCTGTGGTATACTCACTCATTCAGTCATGTCCAACTTTTTCTCATCCCATGGACTGGAGCCGGGCAAGCTCCTCTGTCCATGGGGATTCTCTAGACAAGAATACCGGAATGGGTTGCCATGCCCTCCCCCAGGGGATCTTCCCAACTCAGGGATTGAACTCAGGTCTCCCACATTGCAGGTGGATTCTTTACCGTCTGAGTCACCAGAGAAGCCCAATAAGATAATATAGGAAATATTAAAAACTATTAAAGCCTCCTTAAGAAGTACTGAAGATCTGAATAGTATTGTATCTATATCCAGCACACAGATTCAGATATTAAATAAACTGAATTTGAATGTGTATCTCAGTACTTCCAACAAAGAAAAGTCCAGGCATATGGCCTCTCTTACAAATATTAATCTTATATAAATTCTTCCTTAAATTGGAAGAGAGAAACTTTTCCAATTCATTGTGTGAGGCCAGCCTCCCTTGATACCAAACAAGACATTATTACAAAAAACAAAACTACACAACAATGTCCCCCATAAATATAAAAGCAAAAATTCTCAGTGAATGTTATCAAATTAAATTCAGCATATAAAAATAATATATCATGACTGTACTATATATTCTGAAAGTACAGGTTTGGTTTAATATATAAAACATAATGTAATTCACCATACCACATTATGAAAAAGAAAAAAATAAGATGATCATTTAAAACAATGATGTAAAACATTTGAAAAAAGTTAACATCCATTGATATGACAAAACGTTTCAGCAGACTGAGTAGGACACTTCCTCTAACTGACAAAGAGAATCAACAAAACAGCTAAAGTACAACTTACTTAACTGAGAAAAATTATGCTTTTCCCAAAGATCCAGAACAAGGAAAGTATATTCATTCTCTGACATTCACTATCGTTCAGGAAGACCTATCATCTCAATAATGCAAGAAAAATAATTTAAAAATCAGTAGATGGGTAAGCAAGAAATATAACTTGAAGATAATATGATGGTGTAGAAAATCCCCAAGTAGCCTACAAAATATTAGATTCTAATAAGTCAATTTAAAGGGAACAAGAGCAAGAGAAACAAATAGATTGTATATCTATGTACTGCTGCTGCTAAGTCGCATCAGTCGTGTCCGACTCTGTGCGACTCCATAGATGGCAGCCCAACAGGCTTCTCTGTCCCTGGGCTTTTCCAGGCAAGAATACTGGAGCAGGTTGCCATTTCCTTCTGAAATGCATGAAAGTGAAAAGTGAAAGTGAAGTCGCTCAGTCTGTCCAACTCTTAGCCACCCCATGTACTATATATAGCCTACCAGGCTCCTCCCTCCATGGGATTCTCAAGGCAAGAGTACTGGAGTGGGTTGCCATTGCCTTCTCCGCACGGGGTCTCAAGAGTCAGACATGACTTAGCGGCTAAACCACAATATTGTAGTAACATTATGTTGCAATATAATCTATAATGTTACTACAATATAGTGGTTTAGTCGCTAAGTCATGTCCGACTCTTGACCCCATGGACTGTAGCCCGCCAGGCTCCTCTCTCCATAGTATTCTCCAGGCAAGAATACTGGAGTGGGTTGCCATTTCCTTCTCCAGTGGATCTTCCTGACCCAGGGATCAAATCCAAGTCTCCTGCACTGCAGGGAGATTCTTTACCAACATATCTAAGCAAGTATGTGCAAGATTTGTATGCTGAAAACATAAAACACTTATCAAAAAAATAAGACCCAAATAAATAAATCTATATTCCATGATCCTATCTTGTAAAACTCAGTACTATCACAGTGTCAGTTCTCCAAAATCAGATCCACAGATTGAATGCAATCATAATTAAAATTCCAGCAGAATTTTGGTAGATATAGAAAAGCAACTTCTAAAATTTATATGGAAAGGTAAATGATACTGAATAGCTGGAATAACTGTGCATAGAAAGAACAGTCAATAAATTCAATTTATTTATAATTTATATGATTTCTGAGATGGCTCCAAATGATCTCAGCAATGAGGACCTTGAAATTCTAGAAGGTTCTAATTCTAAGTCACGGTAAGGATCTGGATGGGAAAACTGAGGTGCTTAGGTTAAAGGGCCACATTCACTGGAGGTGCATCAGTGACCTTGCTGACTGTGTGCATCTGCAATGGCGCCAGACAAATTCAGGGTTCACCTGTGTCCTTCTGGTACCCAGGGATTTCACTCTTATTTGAACAAAGATCCTTGGCTCTGAGTTCAGACCCTGTAACCCCATTGATACTTGCCAGCTAAGTTACGTTTATTTGGGTTATTCCTTTTGCCTTTCCACATACCTCTAACAAGGGACAGATTTCTACCATCCCTCAAGAGACAGTTCCAATACCATTTTCTTTGTGAAGCCGTTTATAAGTCTCATAACCACATAAGTTCTATTTACTTTATCCCTCTGTGCTTCTACCCCACGTGTCACATGGAATTCTTTCTCTTTTCATCTCCCCTCTCTTTCTTTTCTCTTTTACTATTATTTAAAATGTCAAATTCTCACTTATTCTCAAGACAAAATTATTTATTCATGTTATCCCAGCATTTAGCATAGGGCCTAACACATTTGACATCCATTAAAAATAATTATTACAACAGTTAATAATCTTCAAACATTTACATGCTCTGTTAACTTCTTTATCATCATATATTTTAAAAAATACCACACGCTTTTATGATAGGAAAAAAAATAAAATTTATTTCACAAATGAGGAAACTGAGGCATAGAATAAAGTAATCTATCCCAATTCACACCACTAGTAAGCATCCTAGATGATTCTGAGTCTGTTAAACTTAAGAATTCTCAACAATTAAACCACATTATTTTACATATAATTCTGACACCTTCCACCACTCTTGGTTCATAGTAAGTACTCAGCAAATAAGTGCTAGTGGATTAACCAAATGAGCACAGAGCAGAGCTATATGGTAACAATCACAAATAGGAATGCCACTAGTAGAAATTATTTGCTATTATAATAGTGCAAGCTTCAGCTTCTGTAGCTATTATTTAAGAGGCAGTGATGGACACAGATTGGTGATTTTTTATTTCTTTCTCATTTACAGAAAACTTGCCTGCCCTCTGACTTTACCATTCTCTCTAGCTTCTGGTGAGGTCCTAGGACTAGAACTCAGTTAATGAGTTTCAGAGCAATACAGCTATGAAGTTCAGGGGACAAAAGGTGAAAACAATTGTAAAAGAAACTTATCCTCCCTGTGTGTCCTAGATCTGGATCTATATACCTTATTAGCAGCTAATGAGCATTGCATGTTCTCCAATTTCCCTGTACTAATGGTCTGCTTCAGGGACAATTCAGACAATTAGAAAGAATTGCAATGCAGAATATTCTCACTCTTCAACAGCTTTTGAATCACCAGGGAAATTTAGCTTCATCATTAGGAAGAAACTTGAGATAATACAACAATCTCAGAGGATCTGGGATACAAAAATCTCAGATATTTTTCTCATCTTACTTTTTGATGAACATAAATGCATTCCCAGGTTACCAGGTCTAAGACATCTAGAAAGTGAAGTCACTCAGTCATGTCTGACTCTTTGTGACCCCATGGACTGTAGTCTACCAGGCTCCTCCATCCATGGGATTTTCCAGGCAAGAGTACTGGAGCGGGTTGCCATTTCCTTCTCTAGGGGATCTTCCTGATCCAGAGATTGAATCCAGGTCTCCTGCATTATAGTCAGGCTCTTTACCATCTGAGGCACCAGGCATCTAGACAAGATGTTTAATCATTTTCCTTGGGTATGTCAAGTGTTGTAAGCCATTTAAGAACATGGGAAGGAAGAATTACCAATTTTAAAAAATTGGTCTCTGATTTTCCCATAACAACTTTGCTTTCTACTATTAGATACATCTCATAAGCCAAAAAAATTACTAAAATACCCTCTTTCATTTTATAAAGAGTGATCAGCTCAAGGACTTAAATATAAAACAATAACTACCTTTGCTACCAAGCAACAGCTGGCAATTTATTTTGGTCATAGCATAACTGGAATTTAGCAAAATATGGTAAAAGAAAAAAACATGGATGCTGGTCTTTGAAATGAATTACTTACTCAGGCTTACATATTAGCAGCATAAACTCTGCTGAACATACACTGAAAAACCATACTTGTGCTGTTAGCATGATGTACCAATGAATCACCTTATTGCCTCCTTTCTACTTTTATTCCTTCTTAATACTTAAACTCTCCATGAGCACCACCTACTATTCTTATATACTTTATGACACACTTTTAGTTATATTAATACAATAATTTTGACTTTGCAGTGGGTCTTCAGTTAGTGAAGAAGTCCGTTACCATACTTGTATTAAGTTTGGGATACCCTTGGGGATTTTTAAACACTGAGATAGCATGAAGATTTCCTGCAAAAAGCTTGCAACATGTTTGTGAAACTAGACATATTCACATTCAACAATAGAAGGATAATTACAAAAAAACTCTCAATGAAACAAAATAAGGCACTCTAAATTGAATACATAAGTGGGTCAATTAATTTTGCTTCTATGCTATCCTTGTAGGTTTTATGCTAACCTTGTAGGGTTTTTTTCCCTACCATTATGTTAACTCCATTCGAGCAGAGTGGGTAACAACCTGCAGAGACACATGTGACTTATTTCAATGCTAATTATTTCATTGTTTCTTTTATTCTATTGGTTCAGTAAATGATTATTAAAATAAAATTTTAATAAGTTAAAACTCAGAGTAATTCATCTCAGGGTACATCTCACTCATAGCTCTAGAGATATATGAATAGTGATGAGGCTAATGTTTTTGCCATGCTTAGTGATTCTTTGGAAAGGTGTTATTTTTAATAGAAGATCACAACAATGAACTTGAAGTCAACCTCTGGGTATCAACAGACATTCACAGACTCACAGGCAAGGGTAATGAAGGGACTGTTTCCTTAATGAATATTCTGTACTAGGGATTACCTAATTACCTAATTACCAAAGCAGGAACCTGGGCCTTGATGTTTTTTTAATAGAGGGTAGAATACTTTTCTAATTTAGCATTTTTCATTTTAAATGCTCATTAGCTACAACATTCTACAGTGTAAAGGATCGTCCAAGTGAGTAAAGTGGTAGAGCTATCCTAACTACATTTTCAGTAGAAGTTCTTCTCAGAATGTGCTTCATTTTTTCTTGCCAATATTTCTCTTACCCAATAGCTGGTGCTGAATGCCCATTCGTTCTGTTCTCACTATGCAGTAATATACTAGCCTGCTATCCCTCCCTCAGATAGAGAACTCTATCACTTTACTTGGTACTGGGACTATTTTGGTTGCTGCCAACTCTGAGATATCAAATCAGCAGAGAAAGCGCATAAGCTGAGTCTATTGCCTCAAGGATTCAGAGATTTCATTACTTTGCTTACAAATATTTGGACTTTGGGATTTGACAAGATGCCCAAAGGCGAAATGATACAACATTCTCCAAAATAAGTTTCCAATATTCCATGTCCTAGAGAGAGAGAGAGAGAGAGAGAGTGTCTCTTTCTGACTTCACAAAAGAATACTCAATATATACACATGGGCTACTGTCAACATTGAATAAATAAAGGAAGAGGGAGGAAGAGAGGGAAGAAAAGGAGAGAAGGAAGAGGAACAGGAGGAGGAAGACTAAGAAAAGTTACTTATCAGGAGGAGGCAGTCATCACTAAAGTCTCAGTTAAAGTACTACCAAGTGTCTTTGCTACCTGAACTCTGCTCATATTAGTTCTTCAGGTAAAATTTACATGAAATACTTCATTAGTGTGATTTTCATTCTTTCTACTTTGTTCACTTTTTCATTAATTTTACTAAAGTTGTAATGATATATACATACATATTATTTGAATATTTGCTGATAAAAATGAATAAGTGCTGCCTGGAAAGATTTCTTCAAAACGAAAAAAAAAAAAGGCATGAGTATATTTATAATCATGGAATCATGCAAAACAAATTTTAAATACCCAAGATAGGTATAATTTCATGTTGTTTTTGTGATAAAGAGTTAATGGGAATAATTGTACCTTTAATATTAATAATCACAAGCTCTTTAATGGAGATAGATTACACAATTTATCTGGAAATATATTTTTAAATGGCCAGATTCAAAATAGCTATAAAGTGACTTTGAAAATTTGATTCAACTGGAGCTCATTCAACCAATTCATTTCTCTTATTATGGTATTTTGCACATGAATGGTGGAGGAGACCTGTTACAGAGAGTCACATATTCCTACAATAGTCTATAGTCAGTTCAGTTCCATCACTCAGTCATGTCCAACTCTTTGCAACTCCACGGACTGCAGCATACCAGGTCTCTCTGTCCATCACCAACTTCACTCCCAGAGTTTACTTAAACTCATGTCCATTGAGTCAGTGATGCCATCCAACATCTCATCCTCTGTTATCCCCTTTTCCACGCACCTTCAATCTTTCCCAGCATCAGATTCTTTTCAAATGAGAAAATTCTTTGCATTAGATGGCCAAAGTGCTGGAGTTTCAGCTTCAACATCAGTCCTTCCAATGAATATTCAGGACTGATTTTCCTTAGGAGGGACTGGTTGGATCTCTTTGCAGTCCAAGGGACTCTCAAGAGTCTTCTCCAACACCACAGTTCAAAAGCATCAATTCTTCAGTGCTCAGCTTTCTTTATAGTCCAGCTCTCACATCCATACATGACTACTGGAAAAACAATAGCTTTGACTAGACAGAATTTTGTTGGCAATTAATGTCTCTGCTTTTTAATATGCTGTCTAGGTTGGTTATAACTTGTCTTCCAAGAAGCAAGTGTCTTTTAATTTCATGGCTGCAATCACCATCTGCAGTGATTTTGGAGTCCAAGAAAATTAAGTCTGTCAGTGTTTCCACTGTTCACACATCTATTTGCCATGAAGTGATGGGACCAGATGCCATGATCATAGTTTTCTGAATGTTGAGTTTTAAAACCACCTTTTTCACTCTCTTTCCTTTTATCAAGAGGCTCTTTACTTCTTCCTTGCTTTCTGCCAAAATGGTGGTGAGGTTATTGATATTTTTGCCGGCAATCTTGATTCCAGCTTGTGCTTCCTCCAGCCCAGCGTTTCTCATGATGCACTCTGCATATAAGTTAAATAAGTAGGGTGACAATATACAGTCTTGATGTATTCCTTTTCCTATTTGGAACCAGTCTGTTTTTCCATGTTGAATTCTAACCATTGCTTCCTGACCTGCATACAGATTTCTCAAAAGGCATGTCAGCTGGTCTATTATTCCCATCTCTTTAAGAATGTTCCACAGTTTATTGTGATCCATACAGTCAAAGGCTTTGGCATAGTCAATAAGCAGAAGTAGATGTTTTTCTGGCACTCTCTTGCTTTTTTGATGATCCATTGGATGTTGACAATTTGATTTCTGGTTCCTCTATCTTTTCTAAATCAGCTTGAACATTTGGTACTTCATGGTTCATATACTGTTGAAGCCTGGCTTGGAGAATTTGAGCATTACTTTACTAGCGTGTGAGATGAGTGCAATTGTATTGTAGTTTGAACAGTATTTCTTTGGGATTGGAATGAAAACTGACCTTTTCCAGTCCTGTGGCCACTGCTGAGTTTTCCAAGTTTGCTGGCATATTGAGTGAAGCACTTTCACAGCATCATCTTTTAGGATTTGCAATAGCTCAACTGGAATTCCATCACATCCACTAGCTTTGCTCAGAATGATGCTTCCTAAGGTCCACTTGACTTCACATTCCAGGATGTCTGGCTCTAGGTCAGTTATCATACCTTATTGGTGTTATCTGTGTTGTAAAGATCTTTTTTGTATAGTTCTTCTGTGTATCCTTGCCACTTCTTCCTAATATCTTATGCTTCTGTTAGTTCCATGCCATTTCTGTCCTTCATGGTGCCCATCTTTACATGAAATGTTCCCTTAATATCTCTAATTTTCTTGAAGAGATCTCTAGTCTTTCCCATTCTATTGTTTTCCTCTATTTCTTTGCATTGATCACCGAGGAAGGCTTTCTTATCTCTCCTTGCTATTCTTTGGAACTTTGTGTTCACATGGGCATATCTTTCCTTTTTTCCTTTGCCTTTCACTTGTCTTCTTTTCACAGCTATTTGTAAGGCTTCCTCAGACAACCCTTTTGCCTTTTTGCATTTCTTTTTCTTGGGGATGATCTTGATCCCTGCCTCCTGTGCAATGTCATGAACCTCCTTCCATAGTTCTTCAGACACTCTATCAGATATAATCCCTTGAATCCATTTCTCACTTCCACTGTATAATCATAATGGAGTTGATTAAGGTCATACCTGAATGGTCTAGTGGTTTTCCCTGCTTTCTTCAATTTAAATCTGAATTTGGTAATAAGGAGTTCATGATCTGAGCCACAGTCAGCTGTTGGTATTGTGTTTGCTGACTGTATAAAACCTATCCATCTTTGGTTGCAAAGAATATAATCAGTCTGATTTCAGTATTGACCATCTGGTGATATCCATGTGTAGAGTCTTCTCTTGTGTTGCTGGAAAAGGGTGCTTGCTATTACCAGTGCATTCTCTTGGCAAACTCTATTAGCCTTTGCCCTGCTTCATTCTGTACTCCAAGTCCAAATTTGCCTGTTACTCCAGGTATTTCTTGATTTCCTACTTTGGCATTTCAGTCCCCTATAATGAAAAGGATATCGTTTTGGGGTGTTAGTTCTAGAAAGTCATGTAGGTCCTCATAGAACCGCTCAATTTCAGCTTCTTCAGCATTATCAGTTGGGGCATAGCCTTAGATTATCGTGATATTGAATAGTTTGCCTTGGAAATGAACAGAGATCATTCTATCAGTTTTGAGATTGCATCCAAGTACTACATTTTAGACTCTTGTTGACTAT
Organism: Neotragus moschatus; assembly: GCA_006410615.1. Lineage (NCBI taxonomy): Eukaryota > Metazoa > Chordata > Mammalia > Artiodactyla > Bovidae > Neotragus > Neotragus moschatus. Next base: position 27,050 of record SJYA01004022.1, on the reverse strand, counting down.
GATGATTACTCCATGTCTTGTAAGGGATTCCTTTCCACAGTAGTAGATATGATAGTCATCTGAGTTAAATTCACCCATTTTAGTCGATTTTAGTTTGCTGATTCCTAAAATGTCGATGTTCACTCTTGCCATCTCCTGTTTGAGCACTTTCAATTTGTCTTGATGATGGACCTAACATTTCAGGTTCCTATGTGATATTGCTCCTTACAGAATAGGACTTTACTTCCATCACCAGTCACATCCACAACTAGGTGTTGTTTCTGCTTTGGCGCCATCTCTCCATTCTTTCTGGAGTTATTTCTCCACTGATCTCCAGTAGCATACTGGGCACCTACTGACCGGGGTGGGGGGAGTTCATCTTTCAGTGACTATCTTTCTGCCTTTTCATACTGCTCATGGGGTTCTCAAGGCAAGAATGCTGGAGTGGTTTGCCATTCCTTTTTCCAGTGGACCACGTTTTGTCAGAACTCTTTACAATGACCCGTCTGTCTTGGTGGTTCTACATGGAATGGCTCATAGTTTCATTGAGTTAGACAGCATTGTGGTCCATGTGATCAGATTGGTTAGTTTTCTGTGATGTTTTCAGTCTGTCCACAGATGGAGAAAGATAAGAGGCTAATGGAAGCTTCCTGTTGGGAGACACTTTCAGAGGGGGAAATGGGTCTTATTTTGATGGGTGGCTTCCCTGGTGGCTTAGAGGTTAAAGTGTCTGCCTCTAATGTGGGAGACCCGGGTTCGATCCCTGGGTCGGGAAGATCCCCTGGAGAAGGAGATGGCAACCCATTCCAGTGTTCTTGCCTAGAGAATCCCATGGACAGAGGAGCCTGGTAGGCTACAGTCCACGGGGTCGCAAAGAGTTGGACATGACTGAGCGACTTCACTTCACTTTGATGGATGGGGCCATGCTCAGTAAATCTTTAGCCAATTTTCTGTTGATGGGTGGGGCTGTGTTCCCTCCCTGTTATTTGACCTTAGGCTAAATAATAAACTATGGTAGAGGTAAGGAAGATAATGGAGACCTTCTTCAAAAGATCCCATCCATGCACTGCTACACTCAGTGCCCCCAGCTGCAGCAGGCCTCTGCCATCCCACACCTCTGCCAGAGACATCTGGACACTCACGGGCAAGTCTGGGTCAGTCTCTTTTGGGGTCACTTCTTCTTTCTCCTGGCTCCTGGTGCACACAAGGTTCTGTTTGAGCCCTCCAATAGTTGATTCCCCAGTCCTGTATAAGTTCTGGCAGCTCTGTGGTGAGGTTAATGGCAACTTCCTCCAAGAGGGCTTATGCCATACACAAGTCTGCTGCACCCAGAGCCCCTGTCCCTACAGTAGGCCATTGCTGACCCATACCTCCTCAAGAGACACGCAAATACAGTTCTGTCTCAGTCTCTGTGGGGTCTCTGGGCCCTGGTGAACACAAGGTTTTTTTGAGCTCTTTGAGCATCTTTTGTAGGTCTAGGGTTTCATTCTAAATGTGATTTCTCCCCTTCTACCATCTTGCTTGGGCTTCTCCTTTGCCCCGGACGTGGGGTATCTCCTCCAAGTCACTCCACTGCTGTGCAGCTGCTGCTCCAGTGCTGCATAGCCTGTCTCAGTCAATGCACAACTGTTCCCTACGGTCAAGTCTGAAGGGTTTAAACTGATTAAACTGAAACTGTTTTAAACTGATTAAATATTTAAGGAGACACACTGATCTCAGCATTCCTTTCCCCCACCCACCCAATCATCTATGTAAGCTTTAGTTTTCAGAAATAATGACACTTCTTATTACTTGGTTATCTTCCATTATAAAGTACAAAGAAAGGAATTTATTGAATGACTCAGCATAGAATGGGTTTGACTCATAGAAAATAGACAACATCAAGGGGGCAGCTGAGAATACACAAATGCATTTGTGCCTCAGTTCCGATGATGCAATAGGTATTGTTCTAATAAGAGCTGGGAAAATAAGGTGCAGCATGAGGAAGTTAGAAAGCAAAGTGTATGGACTAGATGAGTCTCATTTACAAAGACTACCGCTTTTCCTTCTGCCAAATACAGATCTGCAATAGGGGCATATCTTCCTGATAGCATACCATTCAGTAGAGAGATCTTATCACAAATCAAATTCCAATTGCTAAGATGACTTCACTGGTAATTAAGCTGGAGAAAAAAAAAAAAAACAAAAATTCTAGATAGTACTTTACAATAATATCATAATCTGAATCAACATCTTTCATGAAGATTTCTGAAAACCTGGCCATGACTAAGATAAGTTTTCTGCTGTTATTGTTCCCTATGCTATAAATTTCTGTTTTTGGGGGGTTTTTTTCTGTACAATACTTTAGAAATGAGAGATCCCTCTCCATTGTGAAAGGAAAATAAAAATTCCTAAGAGAATTCCCTAATTTGGAGCCAGGAGGCCTATGCATCTCTCAGATTTGGTCAAATTGGAACTTTTGACCACATATTGTCCTTATTGTAGTCATCCAAAACATCTGCCAGAAATTCAAGATACCTATCAAACCCTTACCCTAAAATAACATAAAAACTCTTGTCTAAAATGAACCGTGATTCCTTAAGGATAAATATTTTCTGACTCATGCTAGTCGATGACAATTCTTGCCAAACAACTTTTTTCCTTCAAGTTTTATTACATTATAATTGACATAGAGCACTGCATAAGATTAAGGTGTGTAGCATAAAGATTTGACTTATAGATATCATGAAATGATTATTACAGTAAGTTAAGTGAGTGTTCATCATCTCATATAGATACAAAAATCAAAGAAACAGAAAAAATATTACTTCCTTGTGACGATAACTAAAGATTTACTCAGTTTTCCTTTTTCATAGAAAACATAACAGCAATGTTATTTATGTTCATCATGTTGTACATTATATTCCTAGTAATTATATATGTCATAACCAGAAATTCATACATTTTGACCCCCTTTATCCACTTCCCTTTCTCCCCACCCCCACCACCTTTGGTAACCACAAATCTGATCTATTTTTTTGAGTTTGTTGGTTTTAGAAAGGTAATTGACCCACAACACTATATTAGCTCCTTTTACACAACAGAAATTCAATATTTCTATATATTACAAAATGTTTGCCAGATTAAGTCTAGCTATGATCTATCACCATACAAAATATAGAGAGATACTGACTATATTTCCCACACTTTGCATTTCATATCCAGGGCTCTTTTACCTTGCAACCGGAAGCTTGTACTTAAATTCCCTCACCTATTTCCTCCTCTGCCTTCCCCTCTCCCCACTGTCAATCACTCACTTGTGACCTGTCTCTATGACTCTTTGCTTTTAAAAGTAAACTGCCCTATTGGTTTACTTATACTTTTGTTTCCCTTGCCAGGCAACTTTCAACACCTCATGGTTTTCTGTCTTAATGAGCTCCTGAAGTCCATCTTCCTCGGAACACTCTTTCAGTTTTACTAGAATCTGTATTGACTGAATTTCAGACCCCAAATAAGCTCTTTTCTTATTTGCAGCCTCTCTCATTGCTTTTTGGTTGACACCAGCATGGCAATATAGCAGACACATAAGACTGGGAAGCACAAAAGGAGCTAGGGCCAAAGGGCAAAACAAATCTGTGAATACCACATGATAAGCACTTTGGGTGTATGGAGGCCTTTCTGTTTTAGTTTCCCACCTCATCCTTTGATATTCCATGTATAAATTCTGTTGTAAAATTAAACTCTTTTTAACCTAGTACTAGAGTGCAGTGAAGAGAATGCTCAGAAATTTCCGGAAGGCATTTCTAAATGGATGTTGAGAAATTGCTGGAAATGACCAAGACATATTTTAATACAAGGGAGGGAAGGCTAACATATAGCAAAAAAGCTGATGGCACTGGCAGACATTGTGAGTTCAATAATAAACTACTAATAGGATCTCATTTTATCCTCAAATTCCTTCTAGGGTAAGGACTGTTTCTTTCATCACTGCATCCTAAACCTACTATAGAACTTAATATAGAGAAAGCATCAAATAGCTATTGATGAATTAATGCCCATGTACTAAATTAACTGTAGAATACCAACTATCTGTAGACTATCAACTATCTCATTTCTCTTGAAATTTTTTGTAGATAATACATGTAATAAATATCACCAATCAAACTATGTCTTCATTGTCTTTTGTAGATGCTTACTGGGGTAAATGAATTCAGGTAAAATGTGATAATAGTCTATGAATAAAAGAGGTAAAATTGTTTATATCAAATAGGCAGGGAAAAACAAGGCTGGATCAATGAAATAAGCTGAGGCTGAATTTCCAATGTTAGAAATAAACACAGTCAATACAACTAGATAACTACCTTACATTTTTAGGAATGTAAAAGGAGTAAGGAAAGTTTACCTCAAGGAGAGGACTCTGTATGGTTGGAAGAGCTATCCAATGTAATTCTATCTTGGGCAGGCCTTGAGATTTCAGGAGGTAAGCGCTAAGTGACAACAGAGGCTCATCAAACTGACTTCTAGGGCAGCTGGTTCTACACACTGAGGGTCACTGATTTTGTGTAGAGGAATATGCAAACTTCTAGCAGAGCTGAACTTCTCAGGAATAACAAAGAAGTGTCTAATGCATGCCTCAGGTTCCAATTTCTAGGTCTCTCCCAATATGTCATTTGAATGTTCTCTGAAATTTTTTTTTTCAAATTTTAAACAACTAGTTTACAGATATTACTTTGAGGCAGTTGACAGATTATGAGTCCATATCTATGTTTGATCTTCCCAGTTGCTGTTTAGTCACTAAATCGAGCCCAATTCTTTGCGACCCCACTGACTATAGCTCCCCAGGCTATTCAGTCCACGGGATTCCCCAGCCAAGAATACTGGAGTGGGTTGACATTTCCTTTTCCAGTGGATCTTCTTCACCCAGGGATCAAACCAGTGTCTTCTGCATTGCAGGAGGATTCTTTACTTCTGCTCTTCCCAATAGAGTGAATAATATTCAGGAGTTTTTGCTAAATGAACAATATCTAAATGAATAGACACACCCTGGACATGACTTTTAACAGATTTATGACAAGTGTACAAGTCAATGAGAATTTGTTTCAAAAGTTTTCATTCAGAGCTCTACTTCATCATGCCCTTCTCTTCACAAGGAGACCTAAATTGACCTAGTTCCTGGACCTCTCTTCCCCTGCTTTTAGACACAAAAAATAGAATCTTATTTAATTTGAAAATGTTTTTGTTAATTATCTCTGTTACCAAGAAACAGCCAAAAGAAAAACAGAAACTGCATTAGGGTCAAAGATGGTTATTGCTATTCTGTATCCAAGAGTGGCAGATTGAGGAGGGTTCATCAACAAAAGTGGAAAGAAGGTGAATATCAATGAAACTATCTGTAGTTGTGATGTAGAAGATATTACTGAGTCACAAAATAATTATTACTTTTAAAAAACACCACAGTGTATGGCCAAGGGAAATGAATCATTCAGGTGACGAAGTGGCAGTTGCACTTTGTCAAAAGTGAGTTAAAGAGAACTTAAAGTTTATCTCATAGTAATCAGCACTGGTGATTTCTTTGCAATCACTCAGAGCACTTCATGCTGCTGATCCCACTGAAGGATAAGCAGCCGTAAGGGAGAATCAAAACAGTTTACACTCAGAATGGCTGGAGTCCAAAAGGGTTGCCAGCTCACATCTCTGGTGTGAAGTCTTGTAGGCTTTCAGACACTGGACTGCAATGAGGTGAGAAGACCATGAAGGAGAGGCAAGATGGCCTCCAGGCACTATAAGAAGAAGAGAGAAGGGCTGAGTTTAGGGATTGACTACAGCAAATATTGATGGTGTATTTCAATACTTCATTACAGGACAGCCCTGTTGAGGCATTCTGGCTATGCATCAGCCCACTAGGATCAAAATACACACGCTTATTTAACAAAGGAAACAATGGCCCAGGTAAGGCTTCTCAGGCATTAAACAGGTAACAGAGAAAATAATCTGATTGTCTTGACAAAGGTATTTAAACATTGTGTATCACGGAAAAAAGAGGTCACTAAAGGATGACCCAAGATTTACATGGCTTGAAAACTTGAAAAAGATGAGGTCATCATTAACTGAACATGTTTGCAGAGGAAGGCTTACAGGGACAAAATGTGAACTGGTGATAAACATTTGCTTGATATATGAGATGTTTACTAACATTTAACTGAAAACATAGAGTAGAACATTAGGTATAAGGCCCTAGAATTATAGGGAAGAGTTTGGATTAAAGGTAGAAATTTGGTATTTAACATAAAGTCACAAAATTAAATGAGAGTATATAGGGTAACAACCCACTCCAGTATTCTTGCCTGGAGAATCCCATGGACAGAGGAGTCTAGCAGGCCACAGTATATGGGATCATGAGTCAGACACAACTTAGCTACTAAACCATCACCACCAGGGTAAACAGATACATAGGAAAAAGACGAATCCCAGTTAGTGAGTCTTAAAGTATTTAAAAGGATTAACAAGGAAAATCAGCAAAGATTAACAGAAGTCAAAGAGACAAGGAGAAGACGGGGAGCTTGTGGTGACTTGCCAGACAAGTATAAAAAATGTTTTGTGGAGAATTGACTGGGTCATAAACTGCTGATAGTGATCATATAATTTATTATCTAAATGCTCAGATGCATTAGAGAGTTTAAGTGGAAGCTATAAATAATTAAAACAAGATAATAGACACAAACCAAGGTTGTCCAAAGAAAAATGGAATGGATAGTTAAACTATTTATAGATCAACTTACATGGTCTGACAACTGATCATTACATTTAGCAAAGTAGAAATCATTAGTAACTGTGATAAGAGTCATCTTGTAGGATTGTTGGAAATTGAAGAATGCTCAAGAGAAAACAGGAGGAGGTGAAAATGGAAGGGCACCAAATACAAACAACAAATCAAGGGAATGAGAGCAGTGATAGAAGGGAAGTGGGAATAAGGGTGTGTTGTGTGTGTGTGTGTGTGTGTGTGTGTGTGTGTGTGTGTGTGTGCATATGCGCATGCACATGTCTGTGTTTTTATGTGGGGTTCTTTTATGTAACATGGTAAAATAAGCCATTTTCCCAGTTTCCAAGTGGACTTGCGCTATAACCATGCCAAAACAACCTTTGTCAAGATAGGTAGCATCTAAATGCAAAACTAGCCCTGGCTTCAAATGGCTGATGGACCTTATTTTAAACATGGATGCTTTAATGGTCTGAGTTTATGCAGGGTTGTTTGGAATATTATGTTGCTTTCTCTAGTAGTAGAATGTAGTATTTTGATCATACAAACTTTTCAGTCTTTTCAGGACCTAAAACACTATTGGTCTGACATGAGAGCTTACCTCAGCAACAGTAAACCTTACCAGCATGACTGACAACATAAATCAGGGAAGCCAGGGCAGAAAATAGCCCCTAAGTTCTAGATACCAGAATATGCAAGAGTGACAGCATAGTCAAGAGCATAAAGAGACTGCAGTCAAATTGCCTAGGTTTGCATCTGATCTCCAACCAATTAACTGTTGGAGCTTTAAACCAATCGGTTAAACCAATCAGTTAAAAGGCAATGCCAAAGAATTCTCAGACTGCCACACAATTGCACTCATCTCACACGCTCGTAAAGTAATGTTCAAAATTCTCCAAGCCAGGTTTCAACAATACATGAACTATGAACTTCCAGATGTTGAAGCTGGTTTTAGAAAAGGCAGAGGAACCAGAGATCAAATTGCCAACATCTTCTGGATCATCGAAAAAGTAAGAGAGTTCCAGAAAAACATCTATTTCTGCTTTATTGACTATGCCAAAGCCTTTGTGTAGATCACAACAAACTATGGAAAATTCCTCAAGAAATGGGAATACCAGACCACCTGACCTGTTTCCTGAGAAATCTGTATGCAGGTGAAGAAGCAACAGTTAGAACTGGACATGAAACAACAGACTGGTTCCAAATCGGGAGAGGAGTACATCAAGGCTGTATACTGTCACCTGCTTATTTAACTTATATATGGAGTACATCATGAGAGATGCTGGGGTGGAAGAAACACAAGCTGGAATCAAGATTTCTGGGAGAAATATCAATAACCTCAGATATGCAGATGGCATCACGCTTAAGGCAGAAAGCAAGGAAGAAGTAGAGCCTCTTGATGAAAGGGAAAGAGGACAGTGAAAAAGTTGGCTTAAAATTCAGCATTCATAAAACTAAAATCATGGCATCTAGACCCATCACTTCATGGCAAATAGATGGGGAAACAGTGGAAACAGTGGTTGACTTTATTTTTTGGGTCTCCAAAATCACTGTAGATGGTGACTGCAGCCATGAAATTAAAAGACACTTGCTGCTAGGAAGAAAATTTATGACCAACCTAGACAGCATATTCAAAAGCAGAGACATTACTTTGCCAACAAAAATCTGTCTAGTCAAAACTGTGATTTTTCCAGTAGTTATGTATGGATGTGAAAGCTGGACTATAAAGAAAGATGAGCACTGACGAATTGATACTGGACTGCAAGGAGATCCAACCAGTCCATTCTAAAGGAGATCAGTCCTGAGTGTTCATTGGAAGGACTGACATTGAAGCTGAAACTCCAATACTTTGGCCACCTGATGCAAAGAACTGACTCATTGGAAAAGACCCTGATGCCGGCAAAGATGAAGGCAGGAGGAAAGAGGATGACAGAGGATGATATGGTTGGATGGCATCACCAGCTCAATGGACATGAGTTTGAGTAAACTCCAGGATTTGATGATGGACAGGGAGGCCTGGCGTGCCACAGTCCACGGGGTCATAAAGAATTGGACATGACTGAGCGACTGAACTGAACTGAATTGAAACCAATCAGTTAAACTGATTAACTGATTTAGGTTTCTAAATCTTTTTGATTAAGTTTCCTAAAGTGAAAAGTAGAAATACAACAACAATGTAGTGTTAGTAATTCAGTCTTGTCTGACCCTTTGTGACCCTGTAGACTGTAGCCTACCAGTCTCCTCTGTCCACGGAATTCTCCACGCAAGAATACTGAAGTGGGTATCCATTTCCTATGCCAGGGCATCTTCCTGACCCAGGGATCAAACCCAAGTCCCCTGCATTATACGTGGATTCTTTATCACCAAGCCACCAGGAAAGCCCAACAACAGTACCTTAACTCTTATTATGAGCATAAAATGTTTTCAAAAAATATCTGACAAATAATAAATGCTCAATTAGAGTAAGCTACAATGATTTGAATGTTGAACTGAGCAATGAGGTCTCAGTCCTTATTATCAAAGAACAACTAGGTTCTAATTTCTAGATATAGTTCATAGCCTCCAGAGATAACAGCAGAAGAACAGTGTAACACAAGAGGAAGAGCCCAGATGCTGCAGTCAGAAATTCTGCAGCAAATCCTGGCTTTAGTCTCAATTGTAAGATACACCTACTATTTCAGTTTCCTCTCTAATAATATAAGGTACTGGTATAAATTCTATCATGTTAGGAAGATTATATGAAACATTTCATGTATAGGTAAGGAATTATTTGATAATAGATCATGCATTATTGCTTTCAATTCTTTTTTAACCTTTTTCACCACCTCCTCTCACAGCCAAGCATATGTGAGGCCATAAGATGTGGGTTATCTTCAGGATATACATAAAACCCAGGCTTCTCTGATAGCTTAGTGATAAGGAGTCTTCCAGAAATGCAGGAGACACAGGTTCAATCCTGGGTCAGGAAGATCCCCTGGTGAAGAGAATGGCAGCCCACTCCAATATTGTTGTCTGGAGAATCCCAGGGACAGAGGAGCCTGGTAGGCTACAGTCCTTAGTGTCACAAAGAGTTGAACATGACTGAAGCCATTTAGCCCACCTGCACATGTACATAAAACCCAAAGAACCAAGAATCAAATACCACCTTTCAAGCTGCTGGCGATCCTTTGGTAAATCTATAGTCATTACTTTTAAAGAGTCAATTGCTTGATAACAAAAATGTTATTCTTTTTCCTCTGTATTCCAATTCAATGTATTATTTCTTTAACCTTAATTTCAAATTTTAGCTTTAAAGATTCACTACGTCCAAAACATACAGTGTAATCAACTACTAAGTGAGAAACAAAATGCATAGTATCTTAAGGACCAATTTCTGAGCCAGTGTTAATTTTGAGAAGTTAAAGGGAAAGAACGAATCTGAAAAATTGACCAGGGTCTAGAAACTGGTGTTCTTTATATAGGAGGCTGTTACTTCACAGATATACAAATACTTCCCAATATGACAGAAACCAAATAGAAATATCATTAAGGTTTCAGTTCAGTTCAGTCGCTCAGTCGTGTCTGACTCTTTGCGACCCCATGAATCACAGGATGCCAGGCCTCCCTGTCCATCACCAGATCCCGGAGTTCACTCAAACTCAGGTCCATCGAGTCAGTGATGCCATCTAGCCATCTCATCCTCTGTCGCCCCCTTCTCCTCCTGCCCCCAATCCTTCCCAGCATCAGAGTGTTTTCCAATGAGTCAACTCTTCGCATGAGGTGGCCAGAGTACTGGAGTTTCAGCTTTAGCATCATTCCTTCCAAAGAAATCCCAGGGCCGATCTCCTTCAGAATGGACTGGTTGGATCTCCTTGCAGTCCAAGGGACTTTCAAGAGTCTTCTCCAACACCACAGTTCAAAAGCATCAATTCTTTGGCACTCAGCTTTCTTCACAGTCCAACTCTCACAACCATACATGCCCACTGGAAAAACCATAGCCTTGACTAGACAGACCTTAGTCGGCAAAGTAATGTCTCTGCTTTTGAATATGCTGTCTAGGTTGGTCATAACTTTCCTTCCAAGGAGTAAGCATTAGGGCATCACAAAGCAGAACCACAGGAGATAGTTACTTATAGAGAAGATTTTTGTGCTATTTGTCAAAGTATCAGAATATCAAAGCCTGAAAGAGCTATGAAGGCAGGGGCATATGATCCTCCCAAAGATTTCTGCATCTGCAGAGTCTATGCACTAGGGAGGGCTGTAAAGGGAAATGGACTTACTTGAATGCACTATATGACATCAACCAGAATGGGCTTCATAGTCATAGTATTAGAAAGCTTCAGAAATTGCAGAGCCTACCCCCAAAGCATGACTTCAAGTCAGAGCTCCAAATTCTTCAACTTTCTTGAGAATAACAATAGTACTTAGAGGGTCATGTGGGAAAAACATAGATTTAAAGAATATAGCATAATACCAGGCATATGATAAGCATTCAAAATTTAATAGCCTTTGTCACGTACTAGCTGTGTGGATTTATTCATTTATTCATATGTCTATGTGTCTTTCACATGCCTGATACTGAGTTGGGCTATTGGGGGTAGCAACAAGGATAGAGAAAGAAGAACAATGGGAAATGAGTTGCTTTATTTCTCTTCCATTCTCTGCCAAGTGTAATCATCTGATTTGGTATGCATATGATGAGACCATATTCTGTCCTTGGAGAGACATAACATGCATGCTCTGAGTGGTCAAAAAAAAAAAAAAAATAGGGAACATCTGGTTAGAATTTCTTTTTTTTTTTTTTTTTNCAGAGCACCCTAGGACTGCAGAGCTTTTACGTCCTTGGTGACTGGAGCCTCAGGGGACTCTAAAGCTTGGCTAGGGCTTCCCAGGTGACTGAGTGGTAAAAAAAAAAAAAAAAATAGGGAACATCTGGTTAGAATTTCTTTTTTTTTTTTTTTTTCATTCTTTTGGGTTGGAAAGAATTTACATAACTCAAATACCTTTTTAAAAATAGTAACCCTTTGCATCTTTTGGTTGCAGATATTGTGGTGTTTATAACAGATATTTGAATGCCAGCAATGGGTGAAACAGTGTATTAACCACTCCAAAGTGAGTAAAATTGTTGATTTCCTTAAAAAGATAATAGCCCTTGTTCTTAACAGAGAGTGAGAAAAGATTTTTTTTTCTTTTTTGTAATTTCCTTGAGTAGAAGAAAAGCAGATTAAATCTTCCATAAGCTATGGGTTTGATCTTCTGCCAGTGATATATTAGGTTAAATTGAATGTTCTTTCACATCAGTTCCTGAAAATACATTGTGAAAGGACCAGGTTGAATTCTGGGTAATAGGTAAGGAGGAATTCTTTAGCAGAAGTATATGTTATTCCTTTTGTCACGACCTCTATTCCCATCTATGTTTGGAGTTTTCCAAAGAGGTTTGGTGCCTTATATCAAGGATATATCCATTAGTTTTACAACAGTATAATACTCCTTTAATACCTGGCAGGGCTAATCCTCTTTATTTTCCTTCTTTTTTCTTTCTTTTTGGGGAAGCTCTATTTTGCTTGTACCAGCATACTTATTTTTTATACTTTAAAATATATAGTCACTTTTCACCAAATAAATGCTACTTATATTTTGATTGTTAGGGAGGAGGAATTACATTGAATTTATGGGTTCTTCTGGGACCCGAAGTCTCACAGAAGCCTGGGTAGAATCTGTCTCTGAGACCATTTCACTTAGGAAGCAAATGGTTAATGTTTATTCTCAACAGTAGAGACTTAACTGTTAAGAATATAGTTCTAATCATCTAATGGTATCTCCATGGTTCAAACTGAAATTCTGCCTTTGGAAAAATGGGTGTGATTCATACTAAGAAAATACTCCTTGGCAAAGCTGGGCTAAGAGGAACAGTGTGAATAACCACAAACTCACTGAATTATATCATGCAATAATTTTATTTCTCATGCATTATGCTTGTACTGTGCAAATACCAAAACTGTGTTAGGAGTGAAAAAGATGGATAAGAATAAAATTTTATTCTCACTATTAAGATAGAGAGCCAAACAGGTCAAGAAGTCAGAACATAACTTTCTCTGGGCTCTGGACCCTTCCTAGAATCTGAAGAAACAACAGGCTCACTTATTAGATGTCTCACTCATATTTGCCCTGGGACTCTAGTACATTTCAGAGAATTTTCTGTGAAGGAAACAAAATATTTTATGGAAATTTTGCCACAGAAATATGCTTTGAAAATAATGATGTGGTACACCTGATACTCCTTGGGAATAAGCAAATGTTCCCTATAGATGTCTCGTAATCTAAATCTTAAAGTATAGTCGAGTTAGCTGGATAAGGAAGGGCATAAAGAACATGTCTAAAGATGACAGTATAATGAACAAAGTCACAGAAACTAGCAACAGCATGGCAAGCCAATTAAGCAGCAGAAATAAATATAGGCTATGGATGGGGGAGAAGAAAACCAAGTCACACTTAACTTGCTATGTAAAAATATGTATTTCAAGTTGCTATTCAGAATTTCGATCTAGTAAAATATATACAAAGTTTCAGTTTATAAATTTTTTTTTTTAAAAACATAGTTTCTATTGTTGAATTGGTATGTGTTGTAGGGAAACACCATATTTATCATGTAAAACTACTGTCTATGGAGTGAAGGGTGAGGTCAAATTATTTTTTGATACCTCCCACTGTTGATCATGTGGCATGGGTTTGAAGGAAATATGACTGATATGATTGCAAATAGAAAAGTAGGAGGCTCTGGTTGTGTTTTAGTCAAGGAGGCTAAGAACCTGGGGTATACTATATCTTTTACCTCTTTACTTAGTGAAAAACTGTGACAACACGTTTTTCCTTCAATTTTTAAAATCGTATATTTGTTAGGAAAAATGCTTCAGTTCTTCAACAGCTCAAATCCATAGATGCCTATATATGAATATCTGAGTCTTCGTATTGGTTGTGTCAATATAAAGCCCAAACTACTCAAGGCCAAACTGTGCATATCTTCCATGACAGGAAATCCTAATTTGAAAATTTGTTAATTTAAGTTCTAGTGTAAGATAATACAATTTTACATGAGACTGGGATAATCTCACTAAAATAAAAATAAAATTCATTATATTTAATCACAAGAACTAGACTTAGTAACATTTCTAATCAAGCAAAAAGAAATTTAAAATGCTGTAAATTTTAGCTTGTAAATTTTAAGTTTCCTTTCTGATCAATACAATTTGTTTCACCCTTTGAAAAGTCTGTATCATGTATCTCTTTTATTACCTGCCAGATAAAGGAATCCAAGTCATATCACTCATTCACTATATCTTCAGTCATATTCAAGGACATCTAAATCTCAACAATGACCCCAACCTAGACTCAAACTTTAGGTTCTCCTGACTCACTACCCCTCTCCTCACAGTCATCCTTATGTAGTCCTTTCACAATATAGTATATTCAGTGATATCGTTGAATTCAGAATTTGGCTCCTTAAATAGTTGATTAATGAATCCATCATACTGAGATTCCAATCTTGAATCACGTTAATAATTACTGGAACACTTCATTTCATATAATAAATGCATGACATAGTCTTGAAATTCACCTAAATTTATTTTTGGAATACACAATATTTTTAATGAACTTTGAAGAAGGTTATGGCACATCCTTTGAAGAGATAAATTATCTATTCTTAAATTATATAATTCATAAATTATTTTTATAGGAAACTTTCTTTTTTCATTGAAGCCAACCCACTGAGTTCATTTGATCAAAAGAACAAGATGTCATATACTCATAGATCCCCATTCACAGCGCAAGCAAGATTGAAATTTGGATTATTAAAAGTGGGTTCCCGAAAGACACTGCTAGACATCTCATTTTTTACAATGCTTCCTTCTACTTAACTCATTTCAAAAGCTTACACAATGATTTCTTCAAAACCACAAAGTTAAAATAGTCCCTGAATGTTAAGTAGTAGGTCTACTGTAACATATTTCCCCCATCATTTTATAAGTTAATTGGAAAGATAAGTTGATTGGAATTTATCCAGGGATTGTGACAGTGCTGACAGGAAACTCTCCTACATGGAAAAATTAATAGAATAAAAAGTAGATTAAGGAAGAAAAGATTCGGTACATACATGATAGCTCTTTACAAATATCTGAACTTTTTTTCCATGAGAAGAAGGAGCAAGCTTACTCTAACCATCCAGAAACTAGAACTCACGTGTAAGAATTAGGGTTTTTCTAATTAAGAAAATTAGACCTTCAAAAAGGATTTGGTCTAAATGTGAAAGGCTTCTTCTCGAAGAAGTGAATTTGTAATCAATGGAAGTGTTTCACAAAAGCTGGTTGATCATCTCTTCAGCACCCCTTCCTTATATAAAGAAATGCATCTTTGGGTACTCCTGATAAATTCCATCTCTACATGTCTATATATGTAGTACATTGTAACAATCTCCATAGTATGTTATAGTTTCCTTTTATCAAGGCATGGAGTCTAGTTGCCATTACAGATCAACAATGTATTTGGTCATATGACTTGTTCAGTCAATGAGATTTCCAAGCAGAGACTTGGGAAGAACTTGAGCTAGTCCTCTCTTGCTGATTTTGGGACCCTTTACTGTGTAGACAAGGCCATGCTACCCTGCTGGACACTGATGTTAAAACCTGGAAGAAATGAGCCACTGCAGCTCTGTGTCCTGACTACCACCATCAAAATCATCCTCCAGCTAAACTGACATCTGGATGCAAAGGTATGACTGAGTCCAGGACATCACCAACATCTCAAAGAAGCCCAGACGAATTTTCCAATCTACCAAATCTAGAGTTAAAAAATTTAGTTACACTTACATTCAGTTTTTGGTCATGCTGCAATTTTTTATAGTTGATAAATATATATAAAGAAAGCTAATAATATAGAAGTGAAGTGAAGTGAAGTCACTCAGTCGTGTCCGACTGTCTGTGGCCCCATGGACGGCAGCCCACCAGGCTCCTCTGTCCATGGGATTTTCCAGGCAAGAGTACTGGAGTGGGTTGTCATTTCCTTCTCCAGAGGATCTTCCCAACCCAAGGATAGAACCTGGGTCTCCCACATTGTAGGCAGATGCTTTTACTGTCTGAGCCATGAGGGAAGTTAATAATATAGTATAATAATATACTTTTTTTTTAAATCTGTATACTTATTCAAGTATTATATATATTAGGGAAATATATAATACTTGAATAAGTATACAGATTTTTTTAAAAAGTAATAATCTTCAGAATAGAAAAGACCATGGAGTCTTGTAGTTGTCAGGAATTTCTTGAACAGGAAAGAGGATAAATTAGAGCTTGAAGAAAGGGCAGAGTATAAAGAAAGAAATAATTACTGATACAAAGTATGGAACATTATGAACAATATTGGCCCAGTTAGGGTCCTTTGATTACAAGAAGAGAAAATAATTTGGGCTAAAGATACAGATGAATATATTGGAAGGATATGATGTTTAGAGAAAACAATGGAGAATCTGAACAAACAGCCCCTTAAAAGGGAAATGCCATAATAGGAAAACTATGAAAATCTGAGTGGCAAGGACTAAGCTACATTCTCCTAAGAATATCACTCATGGTATATATTAGCTTCAACCTATTCTTTCAAAATCTGTCCTTGTGTTGCTGCCCAAGACTCAATCTCTTGAGAGAGAAGTTCTGATTTGCCTAAGATGCTCACTCATTCACCTTTGCCTAGAGGAGGAAAGGGATCTCAGCTGATGATGCTCTGAGAGCCGTGTACAGTGGAGAGGTGGCTCCAAAGGAAATTCAAGAGGTTGTTATCAAAGTAAGGAGAAAGAGGTAGTCATAAAGTAACTCAACTGGAGTCCACTACACATGATTTTTGCTGATTAATAACAATGAAATAATATAATAATGGCTAATGCTCCATGCGATTTTACATTGAAATAGTAACTCAACACTATGAGAAATGGTACTAACATCAATCTTATTTCATATGAAAAGGGAGCCTATGTGATTTACCTAAGGTTACAGAACTATCAAGTGGCAGAGCTGGAACATGACTCCTTGCTGCCTGACTCCAGACTCCACAATGAGTTGACTTCAATTGTATCCTGCTTCTCAAATGTGAAATAGTTGCTCAAGGAAGTGAAAGAAATAAGTCTGGAGGAAAGGTAAATGAGAAGACAAGAGATACAAATGCAATATGCAATTCCACATACACAAATTATATACCCATAAATTAGTCTATTTATGGAAAAGATTTTTTAAACATTATAGGTCAGAAGCAAATTCATAGCCTCCATTTCAAAAAATTCTGGAAAAGGAATCCCCCTACCACACACACACACAGACACACACAGACACACAGACACACACACACACACACAATACATGTAACTGGGAGTATGGGGTCTACTCTTTTAAAACCCCACTACTTTGTCATTGAAAATATAGAGGATTCAGTGCTTAAATATTATCAAAATATGTCATTTCATACTTATTCAAATATTAGAAATCCTATGAAGAAGGTGAGACTACTACAACAATATTTTATGTATCTCATCACAATACTGCATAGAACCAAATAACTGGAAGCTTAGTAATGCATAACAGGTGATTAGCAGATGATGGTGTAATCAATCAAATACACCCTACTTTTGTACTTGTAAATTAAGACATTGTGCTTGCAAATAGGGAGAAGGCAATGGCACCCCACTCCAGTACTCTTGCCTGGAGAATCCCAGGGACTCGAGAGCCTGGTGGGCTGCCTTCTATGAGGTCACACAAAGTTGGCCACAACTGAAGTGACTTAGCAGCAGCAGCAGCAGCTTGCAAATAGAGTGGATAGGATTGATCAGTCTTGATATAGGCAAAGGAAATGAAACCTTTAAGAGGGAGACTTCACAATGTGGCAGTGATACCCACATAGCAAGTGATAAAGTAATAGTTAGAATTAGTCACCCTAAGATTTATGCCACATTTATAAGAAAGTTATATCAAATAATAAATTTTTTATTGGATTGGACTCCAAAATTAGATAAATGTACAATAGCAGAGCTGATGTAGTATTAGTTTTCTGCTAACCATTGAACAGATCAGTGATCTATTAGCCCAGTATTCCTAGCAGTGAGTTTTCATTATAATTTGTGACCTGCATTTGGAGCATTCTACTACTCAAGTTTGAATGAAACAATTATTTTTCACACAAACTTCAATATGTGTATCACTAATTGAAAAGTGTAATATTATATCAACATGACTTTTTCCTTTAACTCAAAGACTACTCCAACTTTCTGAATTTTCAATATATGTATATGATAAATGTCTATATTCAGCTTATTTTAGAATATTTTTATAGTTGAAACATTTTAGTAGAGACCTGGATGATCTTTTTAAATCCCCACACTTATGATGAAATATCATAAAGCTGTTTCTGTCAAACCATACTTTCCCTTCTACAATTGTAAGTCAAGGTCCTGTTTGGCATTAAGATTTACTACAAGGACTGCAGGAGATCAAACCCCTCAATCCTAAAGGAAATCAGTCCTGAATATTTAGTGGAAGGATTGATGTTGAAGCTGAAACTCCAATACTTTGGCCACCTGATGAGAAAAACTGACTTTTGTAAAAGACCCCCATGCTGGGAAAGATAGGAGGCAGGAGGAGAAGGGGACAACAGAGGACGAGATGGTTGGATGGCATCACTAACTCAATGGGAATGAGTTTGAACAAGCTCCCGGAGTTGGTGACAGACAGGGAAGCCTGGCATGCTGCAGTCCATGGAGTCGCAAAGTGTCAGACACAACTGAGTGACTGAACTGAACTGAATTGAAAAAGGAACACCAAAAAAAAAAAGGGGGGGGTTTGAATTAAAACTTAAGCTTGAAAAGTCAGAGGAAGAGAAAATTATAATTTTGGGAATAGATTTTACCAAAAAATAGACAATAATAAAAATAAAACAGGCTAAAAAATGTCAAGAAAAACATGGAGAAAGGGAAGACTAGAAATAAATTCTGTTACATTTGGGTAAATACATGTTGAATTGTTCACAAGGGGATCCATTAAGTCACTGAGCTAGATAATAAATATTAGAGAAATTTTTAGAAATGTTTAAACTTTATAATCAACCAGAATATTTCTGAGGTATTTTGGGAGTTAGGGAAAAAGCAAAAGAAAAATCATTCATATTAAAAAGAATTGTTACACAGCAGAAATATTTATGTCTTTATCTAGTAGTCATTAAGCCACACCTGAAGCTTATTAAATGCACTGGAATATAGAGATAAAGGGAATATTTTAAAATGAGCCAGCAGGAAAACAAGTACCCATAGATCACAAGGGAGAAACAATTAGAATGATGCCTGAATTCGCAAATGAAACAACAAAAGCTAAATAACAATAGAATAACTTAGTTAAAAGAATTGATGTACAGAGGTATGTAGTAGTCAAACTAGAATTCTATATCAAGTAAAAATATTTTTAAAATAATGTTTCATAATAATAAAACTTTAGATAATCCATCACCAGCTGCTGGGAACTATACCTGATATGCTAAAGCAAGTTTGTTAAGCTGAACAGAAGTAAGATTGAAAGGGAATTTGAACCGACAAGAAGGGATAAGACAAGTGAAAATGATAAATACATGGTTAAATATATTTTTTCTCTTTCCTTAAAGTCTTTAAATGACAACTGACTCTTTAAATAAAAAATTTACAGAATATACTTTCAGATTTATAACATATATAGAAGTAAAGTGTGTGAAAATGCCATAGAAGATGGAAAGAGGGTGTAAAGTAAATTATACTGTTAGAAGGTTCCTCTATAATATGTGAAGTTGTATAATATTAATTCAAGATAGACTGAATAAATTTGGAGTACATGTTGTAATCAGTAAAGCAACACCAATAACAATATGCAAAGAGATTTGTCAAAATGTTAATAAGGTAGGCAAAATTAAATATGAATAGCTAGAAATAAATAATGTGAAAGAATATAGGAAAGAAGAATCAAAAAATAAAAAATAGTAATAACAGAAAAACTAGCAAAAGGATGTGTTAAAAGAGAGAAAAAACCCAAATATGTAATTATATTATATATAAATGGACTGTTTACTAAAATTAAAGGGGAGAGATTTTATAAATGAATTAAATGCAATATCCAAATATGTGCTATATGTAAGTGATTCACTTTTCACATTAAATCATAATAAAATTTGAAGAGATGGGGAAATTTATTCTATTCAAACACTAAGGAGTATTATGAGATATATAGAGTGATAATTCAAAAACAGTTAAGTAGAAAATCGAGAGTACAGTCCTAAATGTTGACATGTTTAATATGAACTTCAAAACAAAGAAAAAGTAGAAAAACTATTAATAAATGAGACAAATAGACACATTTATAATCATAGTTGGAATAGAAAATGTCATACCACCTTGGAGAATTCTTTGAGAGTTTCTTATAAAGTTAAATACACACTTACTCTATGATCCAATGATTCCACTACTGGTATTTAAACAGAGCAATGTAAACTTATGTTTGTAACATATGTTATATGTATTCACTACTGTTTTGTCCATAATAGTAAAAAATGGGCTCAATCCAAATATTTGTCATCAGGCGAATAAACAAACACAAAGTCATATATCCTAGAGTGGAATTCATTCACTAATAAAATGAAGGTAAAAGGAATGAGGGCTTCCCTGGTGGCACAGTGGTAAAGAAGTTGCCTGCCAATATAGGAGACTGGGGTTCAATTCCTGGATCAGGAAGATCCCCTGGAGAAGGAAATGACAACCCACTCCAGTGTTCCTTCCTGGGAAATCCCATGGACAGAGGAGCCTAGTGGGCTACAGTCCATGGAGTTACAAAATAGTCAGACATGACTTAGTCACTAAATAACAGCAACAACAAAAGAAATGAACAACTGCTATCTATAACAATTAATCTCAAAATCAGTATGGTAAGTGGCATAAGTCAGGCACAAAAGTGCACATTTTGTGTGATTTGATTTAGATGAATCCGTTTCATTTTCAAACAATGAAATTAATCTACATTTATAGTACAAATGAGACAAAAAAAACCTTTTTGTAGTAGTATAAAAAATAGTTCTACATATTGCGGTGGTAGCTGCAATCAAAACTAAATCTGTATTTTATTACATTTAAATTAAACATCAATTTAAAAAATAACAGATTGTTAATCACTGCATTGCATAATCTGCCTTTAAAGACTAATTATCTCTCACTGGTAACACAGTGGATAGATAGTTTAGTTCTAGAAAATGATCAAAATGATCTCTTCCAGGGTTAACAGTCCACACCATGAACCCTCCCCTTTCTAAGATTTAAGGGAGGAGTGGTCTAGGTTCTAGATGCAGGCATGGCAGAAGAGAAATAAAAACAAGAGTGGAATGAGAAAACCATGCAACTGAGTCTACATGTTCTATAGAAACCAGAGCATTTAAACCAAGTTTAAGTTGGGTCATGCCTCTTCGCACTTAAACCTCCAAGGTCTCCTCATTTCTCTATGTAAAGTCAGTGGGCCCTGGCCCACTGCAATCTCTCTGAACTCAACTGAGTCCATTTTATCCTTTGGTCACTCAGTGCACCACACAAGCTGCTTCATTGTTACAGACCACTTGCTCTGTTTAAACTTCTTGTCAGCAAGAAGATACCCACCATGGTTTACTTATTTACCTATTCACACTCTTTCTCAAGCATCACCTTTAAGGAGTTCCCATCTGAAAGGGTAATGACTCTCCAATCATGCCTTCTCTGTTACACTATTATTAATATCACATTTAAAAAATCTACAATTTTCTAAAATACCCATTTTAAATTTCTTTATCGTGTTTATCACCTGTCTTTCCTCACTGGCATGTATAGTAAGAGGCAGTAGAAATTTTTTTTTCTTTAATCTTTGGTTCACTCATGTTTCCTCAAGCTCTGGGAACATTAGGTAAGAACTGTATTTTGGACCTTTGCCTTCTCCCAAATTTGGAAGAGATTACCCTTCTGCAATTAGCATGGTTGATATAGGAAATGGCAGCCCAGTCCAATATTCTTGCTTAGAAAATCCCATGGACAGAGGAACCTAGCAGGCTACAGTATACAGGGTTGCAAAGGTTAGACACGACTGGGCACACACACAGATAAATTATTTGGAATGCTTCCTATTTAAAAATATTAAATGCTTACAGCTATTTTTATTTTTTTAATCCTCTATATAAATTGATATTTCTTGTGCATGCATGCTAAGTCATCGGGTTGATCAAAAAGTTTGTTCTGGTTTTCCATAATATGAAAAACTCCCAACAAATTTTGGGCCAACCCAGTAGCTTCAGAGCTATATTAGATGTCTATGTTAAAAAAAGAAAGCCTTTGGAGCCAGACAAATAAGAGTAAATCCAGTTCTGATCTTTACATGAGTATGTATGTTGCTTAGCTCTTGGAATATTTAGTTGTTTAATCTTGATTTGGAGGTGACAACATCAACCATTTGATTGCAAATATAGAAAAATACACAAAATGGACTGAGATAGTTTCCAAAATAAGACACAATCCATAATATTACTGATCATAACTAAAATTTTTTGAGCATTTATATTCCAAACACTCTAATAAATATTACATATATTATCTCTTTTACTCCACAGACTCTAGTAAGGTAAGAATTATCATCCACATTTTGAATGTGAGAAAAAAGACCACAGTGGGTGAATTGCCAAAACTCTCAGGCTGAGAAAGCAGACAAAGCTTATTTTAACTCATGTATTTATATGTCCAGAAGTGGAAGAGATAACACGAGTTTTATACCGTGCTTGGTGTATAAAGTTATACACCATTATGTATAATGGTGTATACATAATGTGTGTATACCCATACACCATTATGTTGCTACCTTTTCCCATTTCCCTCACATTCCAGAAAGACTTATACTGTCCTGAATCCCAACCGATTACATAAAGCAATCTGTCTCTACTCTTTAGTTTTCATTTATTTTTTAAGATGCTTATACAGTTTTTCTCCAGTCTTCATTTGTTATCTTTCCTAAGACATGAGAGCTTCTGATTTCTGGATTCAGCAAACATGCTGTTGTATGATGAAGAAATAAAACCTTCCAAAACTAGTGTGTGAAGTTGCTGTGGTAACAACAGCAATTACAGGTGTATTCCAACCAAGGAGGATAAACGGGGACCTTAAGTGTATTTAAAATGGGAAACAAAGGAACAGACAAAGCAAAGAGCCTCTGAAATGTAGAAGTGTTCTCTTGCATGTGTGTCCAAGGAAAATATGGAATAATAATTATTGGTAAACAAACCCACACACAAGAATAAAACTTGGTAACACAGCACAACCCAGCTTTACTGAATGAAGACAGCAAAGGGACAAAAATGTAGAAAGGCTACCCTTGATATACTGTAAGCACAAACTGTTTCAAAGAGCAACATAAAGGCTTTAAAACTATACACAGCAAAGAAATAATAAAGTTCTGCATGCACAATCAGAACCTCAGTTCAGTTCAGTTCAGTCGCTCAGTCATGTCCGACTCTTTGCGACCCCATGAATCGCAGCACGCCAGGCCTCCCTGTCCATCACCAACTCCTAGAGTTCACTCAGACTCATGCCCATTGAGTCAATGATGCCATCCAGACATCTCATCCTCGGTCGTCCCCTTCTCCTCCTGCCCCTAATCCCTCCCAGCATCAAACTCTTTTCCAATGAGTCAACTCTTCGCATGAGGTGGCCAAAGTACCAGAGCTTCAGCTTTAGCATCATTCCTTCCAAAGAAATCCCAGGGCCGATCTCCTTCAGAATGGACTGGTTGGATCTCCTTGCAGTCCACGGGACTGTTCTCCAACACCACAGTTCAAAAGCATCGATTCTTCGGCGCTCAGATCAGAACCTGGATAAGACCAAAACATGGAAGAAAAACACAGAGAAAGAGAGGTAACACAAATCTTTAGTTCTAAATAGGGGAGTGGCACTGATTATAAAATGCACTGGCTCTTCCTAGATATGAGATACCCTTTAACATAGTGTACGTATACACACTCACAGTATACATATGTCTACCTCTATACCATATAATATATGTACTAGATAATTATTTTGTAATATAGATGTGCATGTGCATATATTTACATCTATGATCTCATTCAATCTTCATAAACCTTTTAAGGCAGGAATATTACACACTTTGTAGGGATCAGGAAATTGAGATTTTAATTAATCAGCATGAGCCCTAAGATTACATAGCTATTTAATGACATGTCAACATCACTTCAAAAGTCATTATCTTCTTTATATGCCATCTTCTTAAAAATATCTTTCTAGTTCTTGTTGGAGTTACTATTCAAGCTCTCCTAGGAGCAGCTGTACTTATCAACCTGGAAGAGAACGTTCCATTCTGCTATTTTCAGCAATTTACTCTTCACAACCACATAATGCTCAGCCATGGCCTATTAAATACATATCTCATCCTTCTGTACCAGAAATGGGAATCCATTTAAACAAGCAATTGAGTTTTATCGTCATTTTATTTCTGCCTAACTTCCACCATCCCTTTCTCTAAAGCAATAAGGCAAATATCACACTAGTTGGCTTTGGAGTATATAAAAGTATTTGAGTTGTCAAGAGAATTTAATTACAGGGAACAGACACAGAGTTTCTGTTATGACATGTTCCTCCTTGTTGGTCAAATCTCTTCCTGGAAAGTGTTGGACTTTATTTGCCTTAGTATTTGAATTCGCAGAGATAATGCAAAGATCTGTTGGTTATATGGGCAGTAGATCATAAAATGAACCATTCAACCAAGAAGTTTTAGAGAGTGAACTGGATGGACAATTAATGTATATTGAGGACTATTCTTGAGGCAATTTACTTAGTTATGTGTTGCTTCATCTGTTAGGAAGTATGATGTGTTTTAGACATATTGTAAAATCTTCAACTTCCCTGGAAAGCCAAAGTCTTATTTTGTTACAATCAGTTGCTTCTTTGCAGCCCAATGATACATCAGATTCCTAAAAACAGAGGAGAGGAGACTGTTTTGTTCAAAAAAGAAGAAAAATGAATGCTAGAATGCTGCCTAATCGGGTCTTATTTGATAGGAATCACAGTACGTCTTTGCATAAGACTGGAACCATTCATCCCCTGTATAAGTGAGAACAATCAATAACATTATTTTCTCCACACATAACAAGGTCTGAACTGTCAGGCTTGCAAAGTCAACAAAATTGCAAAGACAGCAATACCTTCTATTCCTCTATTCGCTCACCCAAGAAGGCGAGCTGTCTGCTCTTTCCCTCTTAAAATGGGTATCTAAATATTTCATACATGATTAACTACCAAAAACAAGGCTTTGTTTGGGCATCACCATTTTTGTCTGTATGTGCATTTCTGAAAATCTAGATTTCTTGTTGTTATATACCATACCATTTATTTTTATCCAAAATGGAGAAAAATCATTTAAGCCCTATATATCTGAAAGTCTTGTGAATTCCTTAAGGAAATTTTATTGATAATATATACCTTTAATATGAGTCTTAAAAATACATCAGTGTATAAAAGTGAATGAGTAAACTATTTGTTGAAGATTAATGGTGGAAATAGACGGGTATCAAATAACAAACATTTTCAGCCAAAGAAAAAAAAAATCATGTGGCAAACTTACACCCCAATTCTTATCACCAATTCCAATATGTCCCATGTTCTTTAGTGGTGGGGAAAAAACTATGTTAAATGCCTAAATTTTAGCATGTTGCTTAGGAAATCAACCATATTGACCCATGGCTCTTCTGAGGCCCTGATGGGAGGATCATTTCATTTTATGAAAATCCAGGAACAGCTGTTTGCAATAATTCCTAATGACTTAATTTGATTCTGACACATGATGCCTTGACCCCATCACCTGGACCCATCTGTGAGAATGGCAGGGAGCCCTCAAGCATTGTGGCAGGCCACCAGCCATCAGCATTCTTCTGCAGGTAGGAGGGGAAGTGTGGGTGGAGCAGAGCTGGCAGAATACTGCTGCTACCAAGCCAACACAGTGCAGCAGCTTGATCACAAAGAAAATCTGCCCTTTTTTTGCTTTTCCACGAAGCCAATAAGAGTCTATAACAAATAGTACAAAATGAAATGCATTGAAAGCTCTTAAAGGAACTATAGGTGCCCTAAAGATAGATTGGATTGGTATTAGAACTGAGAAAAATGGAAAAGCATTAAAAAAAATGGCAACCCACTCCGGTATTCTTGCTTGGAAAATCCCATGGACAGAGGAGCCTGACAGGCTACAGTCCATGGGGTCGCAGAGTTGGACACGACTGAGCAAGTAACATGTTCACTTTCTTTTCATAGTCAGAGAATGCTACAACTATCTGATAACTTACAAAAAAAGTGAAAATGAAAGTCGCTCAGTTGTGTTGGACTTTTTGTGACCCCATGGACTATACAGTCCATGGAATTCACCAGGCCAGAATACTGGAGTGGGTAGCCTATCCCTCCTCCAGTGGATCTTCCTGACGTAGCAATCGAACCAAGGTGTCCTGCATGGCAGGCAGATTCTTTACCAACTGATAGTAAAATGTTACAATTCTATAGCTGACAAAACAGAGGTCCATAGAGAAGTGGTAGATTTATTTGTTACTCAGAAGATGTATTGAGACCTCTATTTTTTCACTTTTACTATATAGTGAGCTCCAAAAAGATAGACTTTTTTTTTTTTTTTTTTAATTTATTTAAGGATGTATCCCTAGTACCTAGAACAATGCCTGGAACAGAGTAGCCATAAATTAACAGTGTGTAAATAAATCTCAGAGGTTCCTGTTGAAGTTAGTAGAATATATTATTAAGAGCTCTGAAGTCAGAGTCAAACACACAGTTATAAATGCTGATTTCTATCTACCAGATATGCAACTCTGGGCTAGTTAGGGTTTTGATTGAATGAAGAAGGGACAAAGCCCTGGGTATACAGAGTCAACTCATGTTTCACCATGTTCTTCAAGGAAGGAAGGAAGGGAAAAGATGGGAAGGTAAGAGGAAGGAAGATAAAGAGAAAAATAGGGGAAACTAATTAAAAATGCAAGAAAAAAAGGAAGAGGATGGAGAAAAAAAGAAAAGCCAATAAGCTAATTCAAAGATGCTCAAAATCAGAAACCATTCAGTTCAGTTCAGTCACTCAGTCGTGTCCGACTCTGCGACCCCATGAACCGCAGTATGCCTGGCTCGTTGTCCATCACCAACTGCCAGAGTCCACCCAAACCCATGTCCTTTGAGTCAGTGATGCCATCCAACCATCTCATCCTCTGTTGTCCTCTTCTCCTGCCCTCAATCTTTCCCAGCATCAGG
>SJYA01004021.1:0-41201 GCA_006410615.1 Neotragus moschatus | reverse complement strand
GTGGGAAGGGAGCCCAGTCGGGAGGTGCGTCACGGGGGACGGGCCGGGAGAGCCGCGGGCGGAGCGGGGAGAGCGTGTGGCACTGAGTCGAACTCCCGCGTGTCCTTTTGTGTCCGCTTTCTGCTGGGTCTCGTCCTGTTCTAAGGTTGAGGGGCTGCGGCCGACAATGTCAGGTGGTCTGCTGAAAGTCACAGTGGGTAGTGAAGCTCTGGATAAGACCCGTTCTGTCCAACCCCGAGCCTGGACGCTGGATCATTAGGCTCACCTGATAGATTCTGGTGCGCTCTTTGAGTCACGCCTTCACTTCACCA
This sequence comes from Neotragus moschatus, assembly GCA_006410615.1. Taxonomy (NCBI): domain Eukaryota; kingdom Metazoa; phylum Chordata; class Mammalia; order Artiodactyla; family Bovidae; genus Neotragus; species Neotragus moschatus. The sequence continues at coordinate 40,890 of SJYA01004021.1, read as the reverse complement.
ACACGTTTAGGAGCTGGGATTGCAAAAGAGAAGCCAGAATTCCTACTCTAGAGAGAGTTGCCCCGGGAAGTCTAGGGAGGAATTTATAACTGAAACAGAGCTCCTTTAAGCAAAGTAAAGTAAACGAAAACCAAAGAAAGAAAACCATCCTCTACATGGGCCGTTGACGTTCAGCAGGTCGGAGAGGAGGCGGGCTAGCAGTGCCAGAAGGTTAGTAAGTGAGGGAGGGTGAGGGAAAGGTGAAGTTGAACAAGTAGGCAGTGGCCAAGTCACACCTGGGCTTTGTGATTTGGGTTTAAACAGCAGTGGGTACCGTTGAAGGATTTCGTTAACTGATTTGTAAACTCCTGAAAGAATGAGCTACAGTGTGCAGTGGAGGTTTGTATGGCACTAAGATAAGTCTGGGCTTCCCTGGTGGCTCAGACGTTAAAGAATCCGCCTACAATGTGGGGGACCTGGGTTTGATCCCAGGGTCAGGAAGACCCTCCTGGAGAAAGGCATTGCAACCCACTCAAGTATTCATGCCTGGAGAATCCCATGGACAGAGGAGCCTGGCGGGCTACAGCCCATGGAATCCCAAAGTCTCAGACACAACTGAGCGGCTGAGCACACAAGATAAGTCTGATTTTTTTATTGCTAGTTCTGGTACATAGAGCCTCTTTCAAAGAATTGATGTTATCTCTCCTTGTGCTGACCTCCTTAGTTAATGTTTTATTTTAAGGAGAAACCACAAGACTACCCAGGGGAAAGAAAGTACCATTTCATGGGAAGTCTGCTAGAAAGACTTTGACTCTGTTCGAGGTCTCCCCAGCAGATTTAATTTACTCATCCCATATATGCTGGAGGTTTCTAACCCTGGTCTTCTAACCCAGCCCTTTGCTGCTTTCAGCTCAAATATGCCTTACTCACCTGGAAGTGTCCACCTGTGTGTCCTCAGACCAGAATGTCCAAAAGTAATTCATTTTTCTTCCCGCCCCCTGTCCCCCAACCACCAAACCTCTTCTGCTGCCTTTGCTCTTTTATTTTGGATGCTAGTTCCCCTCCCTAACCAGACTCTAGCTGGCCTCCTCTCTCCCACCCTTCATCCACCGTCCTCTGGACTCAGCTGTCTCATTTCCTGAACTCTCCCCTGCCTGGAGCACCCCCGCCGCCGCCCCAGTTGCTTGCTTTCTTGCTCATCTAAACTCCAGTTGCCCCCAGTGAACCCCCTGCTCTGGAACCAGGCTGGCTCATCCTCTTAAAACAGCTGGACAGGTCAGAATCCCAGGTCTGCAGACCACGGTCTGTTCTGCCTTTCTCTCCACACTTCATCCCCTCTTCCCCATGTGACTGCTCCATACTGGTTCCTGGTGTTCAGTACACCGATTCTCACCTCTGCCTTCACATCTCCCATTCTCTGAAAAAATCCCCATACTTCTCCAACTCCCAGTACTCAGTTCAGCATCACTCGCTCCAAAATGCCTTCTGTCTCACCTCACTCTGCCCCGCAAGGATCCCGGGATACCCTGTGTCTCTGTTGTGGCACTTTCCTGCCCTACTTCTTAATTATCAGTCAGTGTGTCACTGTCTCCCCCAAACACTGTAAACTTCCATCTGTTTTCCTAGCTGGAAGTGGGCACGCATCCAGACACCGAGGGCCAGCCTGTGTACAGAACAGAAGAAGGACCAGATGCAGCGCCAGCGGGTTGAGGCGACCAGACAGAGCCTGGTGTTCAAACCCCTTTGGTGAACAGGCTCAGGGTCTGAAATGTCGGGCTGGCCCCAGGGCAGGATGCCCAGGGGCATGCAGTGCCCAGGGTGTGGTCTGAGTTACTTGTCCTATGCTCCTCACAATGCAGGGAGTGTAGCAGGCCTTCAGAAAAGTGACAATAAAGGGCACATCTAGCCAGGGGTGATGGGACAGAGTGGTCATAGTCTCTGCCACAGCCATGCCTGTCGAAATAGAAACACACTTTTGGAAATAACTTGGCCTGACGGTGGAACCTCACTGATCCGGTCACTTGTGTCTCGTCTCAGGCATAGAAAAGAGTCTGAGATGTCACTCTGCTGTCTATTAGCAACTTAGTTTGAAAACAAATTGAAAATCTTTGTAGAGCTTAAAGCAACTAAGTGTTGCTGTACCTGCTTTAAGTGCTGATCGTTCACAGCCATGGAATAACCGCAGCTTTGCTCACAAGGGCTCACTTGTCCCTGTTCACTCACTTGTGTGTTCACATACCCGTGGGGTGCCCACTTTAGGTGTGCTGTTGCTGTTTGGGTCATGGCTTTTGGTGCCGGGAATGCAGCTGTGAACAGAATAAATACTCTGCCTCTTTTTATCTGCAACTCTCAGCCATTAGTGCTTCCCTGTGGCTCAGCTGGTGAAAAATCCACCTGCAGTGCAGGAAACCTGGCTTCGATCCTTGGGTTGGGACGATCCCCTGGAGAAGGGAAAAGCTACCCACTCCAGTATTCTGGCCTGGAGAATTCCATNATTAGTGCTTCCCTGTGGCTCAGCTGGTGAAAAATCCACCTGCAGTGCAGGAAACCTGGCTTCGATCCTTGGGTTGGGACGATCCCCTGGAGAAGGGAAAAGCTACCCACTCCAGTATTCTGGCCTGGAGAATTCCATGGACTGTATAGTCCACGGGATCACAAAGAGTCAGACTCAACTGAGCGACTTTCACTTTCACTCAGCATTTAACCTCTAAGAGTGGGATACGTTTTAAAATCAACATGTGACGGTTTGGTTGCATTTCTGCTTTCTCTTTTGGTGGCACGTAAAATAACAGTGCATCTTGTGGTTCCTGGTGTCTTAGAGTCAGTGGCAGTGATGAAGAAATGAGTACATCTTCACACTGGCAGGGTCGGGGTCTCTCCACCCACAACTTAATAGAATGACTGGAGCTGAGGCTGTTCCCACACAGATGTGGGTCGAATATTAGGAGTTCAGCAGGCTCCTGGGTTGATCTCCCCATGAGAGGAGCTGTTGGATTTTCTGTGTCCAAGTCTCACTTTGATGTTCATCTCATTTTGAAGTAACTAAACCTGTATTGTTAGAAACATAGTTGCATTAAGTTTAAGAAGCTCAACCCCCAGAAGAAGAGACCAATCCAGAAGCAGCTGTGGGATGAGTTTGCTTTTAAAATCAACATTGTGACAGTTTGTGTGTGGGTGATGTACAAACGTCAGACCTCGTGTGATGAGGGTACATTGTCCTTCACCTGCAGAGCGCTAAGACGCATCAGATGGCCAGCATTCTATTTGGCTTTAAGTACTTCAAAGATTAGTGCCTTGTTTTTCCCAGTTAAGCTCCTGAGTGAAGACGAAGGACTTCTCCACCTGTACTGAGAACAGGTGCTTTTAAAGGGAGCTGTGCCTACTAGGCTGTGGTGGAGGATGTGGGACAGCAGTGTGTGCCTGCCACGTGCCTCTTACTTGTGCACTCAGTCTTGACCCCAGGTGTGAGTCTCACGTGTGTCACAGGCCTTTCCAGGAGGGCCCAACCGGTAAAGAGTGGCCTGGGGCCTCCTTGTCCTTGGTCACTTCATGTAGGATAAAAGTCAGAACCTGTTTTCACTCCCAGCTCCCTTTCCTGCCTGTGCTCCACGATCTGCTCTCCCGGGTTGTTCTGTGGCTATCTCTTGTTTTCCCTCGCTAAGGTCTCTAGCGCGTCCTCGCCAGCACAGGTGGGTTACCCGAAGGTGCTAGCTGCCCGCCATGATCTCTGAGCAGTGGTCCACATGCTGCTCTCCTGGAGAAAGCACCCGGAGAGGAATGCACATAGTCCCCTTTTTAAGTGAAAAGGCTTCTGAGCCTCGTGCACACGCAGCAGTGTGTTTCTGCATCACACATGAGTGTTGCAAAACCGTGCACAAGGAAGATGCCACCAGACCGGGAGCAGGGCCCTCTGGGAANTCCACATGCTGCTCTCCTGGAGAAAGCACCCGGAGAGGAATGCACATAGTCCCCTTTTTAAGTGAAAAGGCTTCTGAGCCTCGTGCACACGCAGCAGTGTGTTTCTGCATCACACATGAGTGTTGCAAAACCGTGCACAAGGAAGATGCCACCAGACCGGGAGCAGGGCCCTCTGGGAAGGGACTGGCTTCAGGAGGCAGTGAATAAGGACTCTCTAGTGTATGCTTGGGAGAAGGCAATGGCACCCCTCTCCAGTACTCTTGCCTGGAAAATCCCATGGTGGGCTGCAGTCCATGGGGTTGCACAGAGTCGGACACGACTGAGTGACTTCACTTTCACTTTTATGCATTGGAGAAGGAAATGGCAAACCCACTCCAGTGTTCTTGCCTGGAGAGTCCCAGGGACGGGGGAGCCTGGTGGGCTGCCGTCTGTGGGGTCTCACAGAGTCAGACACGACTGAAGCGACTTAGCAGCAGCACCAGCAGTGTATGCTTTGATAGAGTGTCTGATTTTTCTTGCAGTAGAAACGTGTTCTTACTGCTTAGGATGCTTTTTCAGTAGAAACCTGACAGAATCTCCAGGCCCCGCTAGTTTTCAGGGAAGAAAACAAATCTCAGCTTTGTGCTGGGTCTCGACTGGTGTCGCCAGAGCCCTGCTCCTCTCCAGATGGCTCTGTGCCCCCAGGTTCTCCCATCCTAGACAGGCTCCCGGGCGTGTGGCCAGCTCCAAGCTTCGTCTTCTCTTCAGGTTTCCCAGGAGTGAAGAGGGTGCTTCCTGAGACCCGCGAGAGGGGATCTTCTGTCCTTTCTCACACCAGCACCCTGCCCCCAGGACTCTTACCCTCCTCCCAAGCCCTGCCTTAAAAGGGGGCAGCTCTGGAGTGGGGCAGACAGTGAAGCTGCCGAGCGGAAACAAGGATGCCCAAGCTTCGTGCAGGAACTGCGGTTGTTTAAGTCCTATTTCATCAGTGTTCATGCCTTTCAAGTTTCATTATGATGAGTTTTTCTAAACAGTTAAAAAAAAAGGGGGAAAGAAAACAGCCCATGATAACATTTTCATTTTGATACTCTCATGCAGTTCTTTTTTTCCCTTTTCTTTAAGGAATATTTCAAATGTATCATTTCGAATACAAGTACTTTGCTTCAGTATTTATTAATTACCTGGCCAGGTCATCCGATCGGCCCACTTCCTCCTTCCCACGAGATTCTTGGGAAGCAAACCCCTGGTGTCTCATTGCACCTCCTGATACCTAAGTCTGTACCTCTGAGATAAGGACCCTGCTAACGTAACCACATTGTCACATCTTTAGGAAATTTCTCCTTGATATGAACTATCAATCTTGTGCATTCCCATCATTTCATAGAGTCTTAATGACAAATCAGAGTCCACAGAAGACCCACCCATAGCGTTCGGTTGTCATGTCTGCAGTGACACTTCAATTCTAACAGTTCTTATCTGGCTTTTCTTTTCTTTGCACTTATTTGTTGGAAGAACTGGGTCATTTGTCCTATCGAGAACCCCCCGTTTGTGGTGTTGCTGACTGCATCCCATGGTCTCATTTAATTTGTTTTTCTGTCTCCTATAGTTCCTGCAAACTGGTATTAAAAGTTAACATTTGAAGCAGTGTAGGTTCAGTTTTTTGTTTTTGTGAGAATACTTACCAAGCAGTTCTGTGTTCTTCCTGCTGCATCACATGGGGCATCCAATGGGCTTGGTGGTGGTGGTCTGACGCATGCACTGTGAAACCCATCACTAGCCTTTCATGTGCTGTTTCAATGCCATTGATAACCCTGCCCAGATAGATCTATGATTCATTAGTTTGAACATGGTTGGATGTAAACACAGGAGACCACGCCAGAGGTACTGCAGTCATGACTAAGTCGGTGTGCTCTGGTGGAACCCACCACTCACAAGTAGTTGTGTCTTCAGTGGGGAGAGCCCCAGGTGTGTCTTATTTGTAACAGGCAGGTGAAGGAAAACCAGTTTGCCTGACCCCTAAAGGGAAGGCACTTTGATAAGCCAATTTCACTATAGTTTCTGGCAAATGAGAGCCTATCACAAAGAATCAGAATGCACCATGATGAAATTGTTGGCGTGGGAAAGGTCTTTAGTAACTTGGAGATCGGTATCTTATACAGCTCTTAATGTTCCTCTGAATAAATAAGTAAAGCTCATTCTGTCAGAGGGACCTCTTTATCACTCTGAAGTAATCCTGTAGAGTCCTGAGATCACATTGATTTTAGATACATACTTATTTATATTCACTGCATCTGTCCTTCGCTGCACCACAAGGTTCTTCCCAGGACCTTCTAGTGAGGGATTATAAAGACCGCTGTAATGGGCATCAGGCTTGAGAGTTCTGTCTGTCCTCCGCAGGCTTGGAGACTGCAGGAATGTGCACTTAACTCATCTCGTAAGTCCTTAGGTTACTCCGCAGTTGTTTAGTGATGCCTAGGGTCGACCCACTCCAGGGTTCTTGCCTGGAGAATGCCAGGGATGGGGGAGCCTGGTGGGCTGCCATCAGAGTGGTCACACAGAGTCGGACATGACTGAAGTGACTTAGCAGCGTTCAGACGGAAAGGCGGGCTGGAATAATGAGAACAAGGCTGACCGGGATGATGCCACTTAAAACTGCACATACCTGGTAGGTGAAAACTGTAAGCGGGAAAGAAGGGGTCAAGGTCCAGTCCAGCCAAGATCCAAAAAAAGTCATCTTTGCAGAAATATCTCAAAGCCTGGCCTGTTCCCCTGGGCCAGTTGTAAGAACTTAAGCAGACCATGTGCAGGATTTTCGATCTAACTTGGCTAGACCAGTGACAATGGTGGTGTTGCCGGGCGGGGGTGGGTTGCTAGTTTCAGGCAGAGGACCACTTGAGGGAACTCCTAAATGAGTCTTGAACTAAATTAGTTAATTCTGTGTGTGGATGACATTTGCTTTCCTATGCTACTCAGATCGTGAGAACACTCTACTGCCACCGCCCTGCCCCATAGCTGACAAAACTAAAGCATTTATGTCTTTGTTTTGTAACAGCAAGAACATCTATGTTTCAGATAAAGAAGACATTTGCAAGTAAAAATGAAAATGTGCTCAGTATTACTCTCACTGCTTCTGTGGCAGCTCTAAAAAGGAGGAAACGTGTAGATTCTGAAATAAGACTTTTCTGGTCTTTTGCCTTCTAGGAGGTTTCAGCCAAGAAGAACTTCTAAAAATCTGGAAAGGGCTGTTCTATTGCATGTGGGTGCAGAATGAACCACTTCTGCAGGTAACCTACAGTTCCCTGTGTCATGTTGCTGGACTCGGGGCACCAGAGAGTGAGAGACCTGCCCGCTTTATGCTGTATCCATCCCTGATGTACGGAAACAGATGGAAAACCATTGCTTCAAAGGTTCACTTTGCTACCACTTGTCCATAGAGAAAGGGATGCAAGCATTGAGGTGAAATCTTTTCAAAGACAAACGAAAACACATAAATTAGATTTATTATTTCTCTGTCACAGTTTCTTAGGTTCCATGGTAGGTTTTACATTATAAAGTTTCTGTTTCCTCTTTATTATATATGGTCAAAAATAGCATAACGCTAGTCTAAGATCCTGTGAGCTACCCGGCTCTGGGCCCAGCTCTGCCACAGTTAAGTAGGGTAGAGTCTTATGCCGGGGGCAGAGTCTTTGTAGAATGAGCAGTGGTCCTGGAGCTGATGGTCTCATCACAATGGCAGTGGAGACCTGCCCAGGTGTGTGCACTCACCTGAACCCCTGTCTGCTGAGCACACCAAGCCCTGCCGTCAGAACCATCAAAGAAAGTGGTTTAGGCTCTTGAAGAGCTCTTTTCTGGTGTGTGAAACAGGCCTGTCTTTGTAGCAGGAGAGGGTCAGCTTTGGGGGCACTGTTTGAAGCCCCCAATGTACAAAATGCCAGGGTAGGTTTTTCCTTGTCTGGCTTTACCTGCAGCTGTTCTGCTTCCCCTGAGCCCTGTAGAGACTCACTTTGATTTCCTGCCTTTACTCCATTGAACATGTTTTGAGTAGGACAGCAGAGCAAAATATTTTTAAGTTACATTCAAAGTGACAACCAACAGCTTTAGTGGAGGAAGGAAACAGATGAATGGGAACATCACTTCCAAGTCCGAGGTTCGTTTAACATGGGTGAGAAAGGCTTGAGTCTAGTGAAGGCCTCATGATAGTGGTGAGGATTATCCTTCTTCTGTGGACACTCCCGGAGGCAGGTTTCTTCATAAACCCAGAGCCCGAGTTCTCCCCCAGACAAGCTTGTGCATCTCAGTAGGATGGCTCTTTTGTTTTCTGCCGCCTTGCCCCTGCAGCCTGTCTGCCAGCAATGCCCCCTTGTCGCAGTTGGCATCTACATTTCCATTATTTGGGGGGATTCGGATGGAATCTCAACCCAAGTTATATGTTGAAAGCCAGGAGTTGAGAGCTGATGTTTCTTGTGTGGGTCAGTTGAACTTGCCCTAGGCATAGTGTGTGTGAGCACACAGCCTAGTTCTGAAGGCATGTTGAGTTGGCACAATAGTCCGTTGAAACTGAGCATTTCACGAGTGATGCAATCCAGGTGTTCAGATACACCCTTCTAAGTGGAGGTGACAGTGAGAATGGAGGGGCTGACCTCCCACAGGCCATGATGCTGTCCTCTCATGGTTCCACATAATAACTCCGCTGTTTTTCCCCAACCCCACTTTGCAGGAGGAGCTAGCGAACACTATTTCCCAACTCATCCATGTTGTTAACAACTCAGAGGCTCGTAAGTCCTGATATTTTCGTGACTTTCAAAACCTGCTCATCAGATTTGGTAACTTGCCTAAGAAACCTACTCAATATCGTTTCTTCTCCTTCCTTCAGAGTTTCCATTTTCCAGGGGGCTAGCGTCCCATGAGCCTGGGCACTGGGAGTGTGAATGTCAGGTGACAGACCGTCCTGTGGGGAACCTGTGTCAGGCTTAGATACACAGTGAGAGGGTGAACAAAGGCAGTGTCCCAGGCACCACATTTGGCATCTCAGAGGTTTCAGAAGAGTCTTTAAAAAATAGCAACTCCAGAGTTTCCGTGTTCTGAGTTACCTTAACGCTCTCAGAAGCTGTGTGTGACTGTGCTGGTGCCACGGTTACCTCTGGATGCTGGTTGTCCTCCTTGGGACTTGAGCCATTTCAGGTCATCACTGGTAACAAACTGTAAAGTAGCCATTCTTGACCAAAATGAATACACAAAGGGAGAAATTAGTCATATTTCTGAGACATTGAGCTTTGATTACTTACAGAAGCAGAGAAGGCAGAGTCCACTGCTTTTGCCCAGCCCTCAGAGCAGAACCATCCGATGGCCTTGTGAACTCTCAGTGATTCTCTGACTTTTAGCAGGCTCCCAGCTGACTCGTAAGGATCAAAATTCTGTACATGGAATATACTGTAGCTTTTCATATTTCAAGAGAGAATTGTGCAAAAGGAAGTAAAGCAAAAAACAAACCATTTTGGGATAAAAAGTGCTAGTTTCATGGCTCAGAAGAGAAAAGTTGACTCAGCTGACACTGAACATGAAAACAGAAAGCTGACTCTCTGCATGGGTCCCCCAGGTGTCATCAGATGGATGGCTTAGGGCTGATTGTTCAGTGTATTTGGACAAGAAGGGCCAGTATCTGTGGCTCAGGACATCTTTTGATTTTTAACAGAATCGTGGCTTTACAGTGGATAATGAAACATGCTCCGGAGAGCTTTCTAGTCAAACATTAAGATATTACCACTTCTTGTTAAAATAAGCTTTTATTTAAATATAAAAAACTATCGAGTATACTTAGTTACCAACCAGATTTTCTAGCTGCCCAAGAACCGTTGAGAAGTCCTAGCCTGTTCCCTTTCATGACCTTTCTTGTTGTGTGATGACATGGCACCCTGCACATGGCGCGCTCAGAGCCTCTGTTCCCTGCAGAGCACCTCTTTGTCCGGACCTTCTGGCAGACCGTGAATCGCGAGTGGCCGGGCATCGAAAGGCTCCGTCTGGACAAATACCACATGGTGAGGGTGGGACCCCAGCCCCTGACCTGCAGCTCGGGGTCGGGGAGGCAGCTGTGCGGTGCGTGGCAAGGTGACCGGCAGGGGACACCAGAGGACATGTTCACAGGCATCGGTTTTCTCTCTTCCAGCTGTCAGAGTCTGGGGCTCCTTAGTTAACAGTGTTTGATCTAGAAGCTAAACTGTTATTATAGGAACTTTCCACTTTGAGGATCCAGGCTGTAACTGTCGTTCTGCTAAGCTGATGGGTGTTTGTCACTTTCCCTTTTGTAACAAAAGTTATCTGTCTCTAGCTGATTCGTCTGGTCCTGAGGCAGTCCTTCGAAGTTCTGAAGCGAAACAGCTGGGAAGAAAGGTTGGTAAACCCTCTGGGTTAGCATTTGGGGGGCCTTAAAACTTTTAAGGCAATGGTGTGGTTTTCTAAGTGTTTCAGTTAACAAGTCTGAGTCACCTGATCCACGCCTTCCACTCTGAGTACCAAGAGCCCAGCGTCCTCATGCCTGAAGAACTTCAAATTCCGCAGCGCTGAGCACACACAACAACACTTTATACTCATTTCAGTGATTGTTGAACTTTCTCCATTGTGCGTTGCTTGTTTAGCAGTTGGGCACAAGAATGTCACATTCTGTCTGGGGATGGAGAAGATGTTGGCAAGAGGGGTTGTAGAGCTGTGTGTGTTTTTCCTTTAGCCGCATCAAGCTTTTCCTCAACGTCTTGATGAAGGAGGTCCTGCATCCGGAGAGTCGGTCTCCAAATGGAGTGAAGTTCCTCTTCATCGACATTTACCTGGACGAGCTGTCCAAGGTGGGCGGGAAGGAGGTAAGAAGGGCAGGCACCCTGCCATAGTGCACAGGGCCAAGGTGCCCCTGAACTGGCAGAGCCCAGGGTTTCATCGGCCGCAGCAGCATAAATGGGTCACCCTGTCCTTTGACATAGTTCTTCCTCGTCTATAAATGTGTCCTAAGCAGGCAGTGGGTCGTGTGGACAAAGATTTGTGTGCTAACAGGGTACATGGAAGTCTGATACCCAGAATCAGAAACAACTTAGATAGTCCATTGAAGAATTCTGTATCACGAGGAGATATTCATGAGGTTGAGTTTTTAAAAGTCAAGGGACTTCCCTGGCAGTCCAGTGGTTAGAAGTTCCACCACAGCAGGCACTAGTTCACTTCCTGGTTGGGGAACTAAATTCCCAAAAGCTGCACTGTGTGAGATGGATAGATAGATAGCAGTTATGGAGGAACTTCCCTGACTGACTGTCCAGTGGTTAGGACTCCTTGCTTCCACCTCAGGGAACATGGGTTTACTCCCTGCTCCAGGAAACTGAGATCCTGCATGCCATGTGGCATGGCCAAAAAAAAAAAAAGTAGGGGAAAAAAGAGGTAGACAAAGCTACACAAATGGTACGGCTTGTTTAAGACACAGGTCTAGAAAGGAAATAACAGTTTTTAGCAAGCCAGTGATTATCTGAGTTGGGGATGAGGAGCAGTGATTTCCTTTTTTTTTTTTTTCTTTTTTCACAAGTGTCTGCACTGAATATGTGTTTGTTCTTTGTTTCATAATTAAAAGAAAGTGTATGTTGTTGTTTTTTAATTCCTTCGCCTTGGTGTCTGGGAGTGTCCTATCTCCGTGGAGGAGGGAGTCTCTTTCGGGAATGTAAGACGGAACAGTGCCGGTTGGGGTGGGCAGTCCTCTCTGGCCACTGCGCTAAGATGCTTGGATAGCGGCCATGACTTTCAGCAGAGTGCATTTTGGGCATTGTGAGAGATGTGTGGGTCTGATTCAACCTGTCTGAAAACACCGGTGGTTCCTCTTTCAAGGGCACATCTGAAAGGCTCTCTTTTTTTCCCCTCTTTTTTTTTTTTTTTTCCTTTGTTACAGCTTTTGGCAGATCAAAATCTCAAGTTTATTGATCCATTCTGCAAGATTGCTGCCAAGACTAGGGAGTAAGTGATTCATGTGTTTCTTTTACCACTTCAGTTGGTACTTCTTAGGGCACTGGTGGTAAAGTTGTAGGTGAAATATGATGCACAGGTCAGCCAGCACTCAGAAGCACCAAGTTCTAAGTCCCGTCAGCTCTGAGTCCTGGTTGGACTCTCCCAGCTGTGTTCCCCAGGGGCTCCACGAATCTCCCCCTCCCCGCGCCCCTCCTGCACCCACGTTCCTTCTGTCCCAGGTCCTACGACTCCATCACACAGCACTTAGCATTAATGGCCCCTCACAGCTGCAGCGCACCAGCACAGGGTGTGGCTAGAAATGCAGCGCTGACCCACGGGTCCCTGGTGGGCTGGACTGGGCGAGCAGTGGCGTGCTCTGCGTCTCGCCCGCTGCGCTCCTCGAGGGAACAGAGTCCAGGCCATCCGCTAACACGCTCTTTCTGCTGTGCTTCCACCCTCAGCCAGACTTTGGTACAGACTATAGCTAGGGGTGTTTTTGAAGTCATTGTAGATCAGTCTCCTTTTGTACCTGAAGAGACAGTCAAGGAGCAGAAAACACAAGTGGGTGGCGGCGGCCTCTCAGAGGAAGAGGCGTCTGGAAACGAGACAGCCTGGAGAAAAGCGGCCAAGAAAAAGAAAGCAGGTGAGAAATTTACTTGAAGGGTGTTTCCTAGGTAAAATTCATGTCACGGGAGCGGTTTCCAGTGCATTTGTTGGCAGCTCACTGACTACCACCTGGAGTTGATCAGAGGGGTCTCTGCTTTGAGCACCACCTGCAGAGGGAAGCATGGCTGTGTTAAGATGCCTGCACGGTCCAGAGCCTGGTCACCCTGGGCATACACATACACACTTTTCTGTGTCTCCCAAGTCACAAGGCTTTCTTCCAGGGTTTCATCATTTCCATTACTGTTGTTTTGGGTTCTGTGTGTTTTTTGATGTTGCAGCTTTAAAAAAAAAATCTTAATCTGGCCTCATGCCTGTTGAAGAGTCCCTGGTCAGAGACCCAATTTACAGATGTGTTGGGCATGCAGTCTTGTGTCTGTAGCTCTCCTCTCTGTCTCCACCTTCCTCCAGGATTCTTTTCCTTAGGGTGTGTAAACACCCACCATGGACGTACCTGGCTCTCAGCACTGTTTAATGTCCATGGGACTCACATGGCCATTTAAATTGCAGCCTCATCAGAATTTCCTGTAGTTGATAGCATCTCAGTGCCTTGGCGGTAGGTGAAGGGCTAGTTCAAGGTGTACCCATGCCTTTGAATTGTCCTAGAGTGAATAAAAAGGAAAGCTTTCAAAAATTAACAGCCAGGGAAAGATTTTTTATAGTGAGACATAAAAACTTAGACAACATGTTTAGAAAGCAGAGGTATCACTTGGCTTACAGAAGTCCATACAGTCAAAGCTATGGTTTCTCCAGTACTCATGTTACGGATGTGAGAGTAGTACCATAAAGAAGGCTGAGTGCCGAAGAATTGTTGCTTTCAAGTTGTGCTGGAGAAGACTCTTAAAAGTCCCTTGTACTGCCAAGGAGATAAACCAGTCAACCCTAAAGGAAATCAACCCTGAATATTCATTGGAAGGACTGATGCTGAGACACCAATATTTAGGCCACCTGATGCAAAGACTGACTCACTGGAAAAGACCCTGATGCTGAGAATGATTGCATGAGAAGAAGCAGAGGGCAGCAGAGGATGAGATGGTTGGGTGGCATCACCGACTCAGTGGACATGAATTTGAGCAAACTCCTGGAGATGGTGAAGGATAGGGAAGCCTGGCGTGCTGCACTCCAAAGGGTCGCCAAGAGTTGGACACAGCTTAGTGATTGAACAATAACAAGAACCCTGTGTGGGAAGTGCCTGGTTTTTATGTTTAGACATAGACGTATATAAACACGTGTGTATGTATCTGGAAAAGAATGTAAGGTGGCAGGAGCTATCCTGCATAGCAAAATTGTGTGTGATCTCTTATTTTCCTTTGTGCTTTTGTCTGTTTCTAAGTCCTCTACAATGATGTTCTTTTATTATTTAGTAAGGAAAGAAATCTTTAAGGAAGAAAAGACAAGATATTCTCATTTTAAATTCACCGTGGGTGGCAGCATTAGCCGAACAGCCTCAAGCGCCTCTTGTGTTGTCTCTGGACCTCTCCTGCCGCCACGTTTCTGTCTGAACCAGCGCGCCCCCTATCTCTAAGCGCCTTCCAAGATGTCTTCCCAGGTTCTCCATCAAATGCTTGGGGGACTTGCCCAGTCTTTTGCCTGAGGCCACACCACTCAGGAGCTGAGAGCGTGCCAGAGAAAGGACATCTGTGAGCGCTTGTGAGATCTCAGTAGCAACATGCATCTGCTTCTCCATGGCTGTGATGCTCAGTTATTTAGTACATGGCGAAAGTCACATTAGCTGTACTTATTGGTTATCCGTTTTGTTTTGTTTTTAATAATTTATTTTGGGCTGTGCTGGGCCTTCATTGCTGCTCAGGCTTTTCTCTAGGTGCGAACTGGAGGCGTCTCTCTAGTTTCGGTGTCTGGCTTCTCATTGCTGTGGCTTCTCTTGGTGCGGAGTGTGGGCTACAGGGTGTGCAGGCTTCAGCAGGTGTGGCACGTGGACTTAGTTGCGGCTTCTAGGCTTTAGAGCGCAGGCTCAGTATCAGTAGTTGTAGTGCACAGGCTCAGTTGCTCCCTGGTGTGTGGGATCTTCCCAGGCCAGGGATCAGACGTGTCTCCTGCATCGGGAGGCAGATTCTTTACCACTGAACCACCAGGGAAGCCGTACCCGTTTTAAATATAGCAGTGTGTACATGTTGATTCCAGACTCCTAACTCCCCCTCCCCCTCTTCTCCCTGGCAGTCGTGAGCTTTCCGAGTCTGCGAATCTGTTTCTGATTTGTAGGTCTCTTTGTGTCATTTCTTTTCAGGTTCTACATAGAAGGGGTGTTATATTTTTCCTTCTCTGTCTGACTGACTTCACTCTGCATGACAATCTCTCAGTCCATCCATGTTGCTACAGTTGGTATTGTTTCATTTTTTTAGTGGCTCAGTAATATTCCACTGTGTATATATACCATCTTCTTTATCAGTTCCTCTCTCAATGGACACTTAGGGAGGAACAACAGGAGGGAGGAAGGAAGGACTTACTATACAGCACCAGGAACTCTGCTCAATGTTATGTGGCCACCTGGATGGGAGGGGACTTTGAGGAAGCATGGATATATGTGTATGTATGGCTGAGTCCCTTTGCTGTCCACCTGAAACTGTCACAACATTGTCAACTGGCTGTATCCAGTATAAAATAAAAAGATTTAAAAAGTCGTGTTAGCATTAGGTCATTGTGTTTCCTGAGGTGGCCCCTGGGGGTCAGCGTCGTGCTGTGGGGAGTTCACCACTGCCCCAGCTTTCCTGAAACGGGACAGACCGCCCACTCCTCCCTCTGGCTATAGCCCCTGGCCCACAAGTTTGCTGTCTACCTCCACTGCAGTTCATGGTGGGAGTTCTGTCTGTGAGGTAGTTAAAAGGCAAAATGTATGAGGTTTGTTTTTTTGTTTTTTAGTGTCTGGAGGTTGAAAATGCCAAATGACACCTCATGGGACAGTGGCTCCTTTGGGGGCAGCTGTGGCCATATATCTGAATTGTGTCTGTGGGTGTGTCTCTTGATAGTACTAGGCAAATGTCACCCCGGAAAAGAGGAAGGCAGCCAGGAAGGTGGACAGGATGGCAGCGGAAGTGTGGAGGACACCGGGCCACTTCTCCAGGTTGGTAGCAGTTGTCTCTCTTTGTAGCTGCTGCTGCTAAGTTGCTTCAGTCGTGTCCGACTCTGTGCGACCCCATCGACGGCAGCCCACCAGGCTCCCCCGTCCCTGGGATTCTCCAGGCAAGAACACTGAAGTGGGTTGCCATTTCCTTCTCTGATGCATGAAAGTGAAGTCGCTCAGTCATGTCCGACCCTCAGCGACCCCATGGACTGCAGCCTTCCAGGCTCCTCTGTCCATGGGATTTTCCAGGCAGGAATACTGGAGTAGGGTGCCATTGCCTTCTCCGAGAGCTGCCTAACTAAAGGGGAATTAGGATCAGAGATAATTAAACCACAGGCCTAATGTATAAGGTTCTTTTTAATCTCTGGGTCACTGGTGTCACTTTTCTTATAATGAGCTTATTGGAGACAGATTTAAATATGATGGCATTTTGAAAGATGTCAGTCTTTGTTTTGGCTTGAATAACTGAGATTTGTTGTCTTCTATACAATTAAGCCAGCCCGATGGTACTTTTTCAATAAAGGGAGTTTACTATGTTACCAATTACGAATTGAACATCTAGATTAAGTTTAGAGAACAACACAGCCCCCTAAATTTTCACAAAGAAGAAGTATAACAAAGAATAGCTTCCCCCAAGAATAAGTAGAAGAAAGTTTTTGAAGGCAGTGGCTATTAGGTGCCTGGTGGGCAAGCCTTAGACACGCTGTGTGGACGTCCTGCAGGGAGCACTCTGGGCTGCGTGTCTCCAGTTGGCATGATTCCTGGTCAGGTGGGGCTGTACTTCCAGCAGACACGTAGCATTTCTTCTCACCTAGTTTGACTACAAGGCGGTTGCTGACCGACTCCTGGAAATGACCAACAGGAAAGACGTCCCTCCCTTCAACAGGAAACGACTCTCCGAGCTCATCAAGAAGTAAGTGACTAGGGAGGAAGGTTTCACCTGGCGTCCTCCACGTTCAAGCCCCGCCCTTCTGTTTCACTCTGGGCAGGAGCTCTCACCCACTCACCTCTGCCCTTCACCTTACACTCATGTTCACTGGAAGGTTCCATGGAGAGGCTCTTGCCTCTCCAGTTCCCCTCTGCCCATGCAGCTGCACTCACCTCCTAGCTATGTGGTAGAGATGGAGGAGGAGGTCTTTAGGTCAAGACGTAGCAGCATGGGTCAAAGAGCAGCTCAGCTATCCTTCCCACCTCCCCAGGAGTGTGCCGGAAGCGTGGTTCTGTCACCTGTGTGACCACGAAGCCCCGTGGCTCGTTGGCAGCTGACGACAGGTAACAGCTGACCTCCGCTGTGCTCTGAGCCACCCTGTCCCAAGCACTTACACAAGACTGTTTCACACTCAGGAGAGCCCACAAGGCAACTTCTGGGATTGCCCCATTTGACAGATGAGGTAGCGGGGGTACAAGGAAGCCACCCATCGCCTGGGGTTGTAGCTGCCAGACCTAGGGCTGGACTCAGCCTTTCTGCTCCCTAGTGCTGCCCCTGCCCGGCACACGCCTCCACGCTTGCTTTTGCTCTAACTCAGCACGGTCACGTGAAACAAAACACTGCCGGCCATCTCCGCTCGGCAACAAAGAAGGACTGGGATGTAGGTAGAGGAGAGGTGGAAGCCTTCCCACCTCCAGTCTCACTAGGATGCACCAGGGCAGAGCCTTAGATCTTCATGGCATGCGAGTGATACTCGAGGGCAGTTTTGTCCTTGGTTTCTGGCCTTTGCCTCACACCTCCTTCCTTCTCTACCACCCTTTCTGGAGAAGAAGGAAAGTGACTTCACAGACTCCAGGTGTCACACATTAATTTCTTACATAGCAAGTGGAAAACGCCTAACATATAGCACAGAGGACTGTGTTCAATATCCTGCAATACACCATAATGGAGGAGAATTTGAAAAATAACTTATATGTGTATAATTGAGTTACTATGCCATACAACAGAAATTAGCATTGTAAATCATCTATGATAAAAAATATATTGAAAATTGGAAAAGAAAAATCATTGATAATAGAGCATTCAATTGTACACTTTAAATGGGTGAATTGTTTGGTATGTGAATTATATATCCCAATAAAGATTTTAAGGAAAAACATATATCGTAAAAGGTTAGTGCATGTGTTTATGGAGGGCAGGAAGATGCAGTTTCTTTGGAACCTTTGTTATTTTCTTTTTCAGATTCCAAGATCTCTCTGAAGGTGAGGAAAATCAGAAAATTGTAATTGGTGATACTCTCAATGAACATGGGCACCATGGAGCCAGGCGCCATTCTTCTTGTTGAGGTGGGGCTGAGGGGGATTAACAGGCGGATTCCAGCTTGAGCCTTCCTGAAGAAAAAAGGTCAATATCAGAGTCCCTTTCATTGAGATCAGTCGGCCTCCATCCCTCCCCTCCAGTCTCCCCGAGGTCGGGGAGGGGAACTGTTCCTTGGAAGCTAGGTTACATTTGAGCAGGTGGGTGTGTCTGCTGCCCCTGCCTCTTCTGTATTTGGGGTGCTTTGAATGGGGGGCCCCACAGACCTTGTCGAGACGTGGAGGTGGTACAGCCTATCCCTTGTGGGGTGAGCCCTAGAGAGGCTGTCACCCTGGGTCTACAGTCCCTGACCTCACCTCAGCTGAGAAACGTTCAGAGCATAGACTATAATTCCTGCATCAGCAACTTTTCAGGTTGGGGGTGGAGAAGCAATAAGGGACTCGGCAGGAATCAGGGTTGAAATTACCCACGTGGGGGCAGGGCCGTGCTTGTTTCAGAAAGCTGACCAGACGTTGTTTTTTGGTGTCCCAACAGGCAGTCTCTCTCACCTCAGTTTTGCTGAGGATACCACTACTGATGATGACCAGACCCACAGTCAAGGAACACATAGGAAGAAAGGGAATAAACTTCTGGAGAAGACAGACATGGCAGGAGGGCAAGGTGAGCTGCAGAGCTCTTGGTCAGCATGCGGTGGGCCAGGGTGGCCCAGGGAGTGCCTTTCACATTCACACGGGCCACTGCAGAGTAAGAGCTATCACTCTGAAGGGCCAAGATGTATAGAGAGCGTCTCTCCAGCTGTTGTGCTATTGTCTGGGGACCGTGCTCCAGCCTTGCTGAAGTGGAAGCATAGCGGACTCCTCATGCAGGAAGAGGGTGGGGATGTGGACATCCTAGGTGGACGTTGCCCTTTGGGGCACTTGTTTTATTACCAGATATGGGCCTGAAAATTAGTAGGAATCTGAAAACTATTTCAGATCCATTTACATCAAAATAGGCCTCAGAAAGTTTTCCAGGCATGGTTGGGGAGGGGAAGAGATAGGCAAGTGAGAAAGCTTGTGGGGTTCGAGAGCACAGAGAAGGGCTTGGCGGGGACTGGCAACATGCCGTGGGTACCCCCAACCCTGGCAGGTCCCCTGGGCACCGGGCACTTGTTGACTGACTTGTGTCTCTAGGAACCACGTTCTTCCCTGCCAAGGAAGAAAGCAAAAGTGGCATTCCAAAGAAAAAGAGGAGGAAGAAGAAGAAGAAGCAACTCCAGGCTGAATGCACAGGGCCCAGTGGGGAAGCCACGCGCCGAGAACAGAATGGGAGCCAGGAGCCAGAAGCCACTCCCAAAAGAGCCCAGGAGGCGAGTGGGGCTGAGCTGGGAGTTTTGGCCATGTCCGGCACCTGGGAGCAGAGCAGCTTGGAGCTGCCCTCCTCGCACAACAGGAGGAAACGGCCCAGGAAGAGGAGCCCAAGGATCCAAGTGGAGGGCCTGGAGTCAACAGCGTCACCTCTGGAGGGGGTGGCTCCTCAATCAGCTCCAGCCATCGGTGCCCCGGTCCTGAAGAAGAAGCGGGAGCTGGGAGCCCTGCTAGTCAACGGCAGTGGCCCACCTGTGCTGGCCTGGCCCCCACACCAGAGGGAAGGGCCCCCAGCCAACCCAGCAGACAGAAGGGTCTGCCCCACCTCCCTGCCCCTGGGCGTGAAACTGAAGAAAAAGAGTGGGGGGCCCAGCAACCTTGACCTCTATGACTCGTGCTCTCAGAAAGCTGCCATTTTGAAAAAGAGGAAGAAAATGAAGGAGATGTCAAACTCAGTGGAGCCCAGAGGAATGAAGCTCATCCCAGCCCTGGTAAGGCAAAGAGGGGCTCCCAGGCAGGAGTGTCAGGGCCCCGCCCCCTTGGCCCCAGGGCAGGGGGTAGTCCGAACCTGGACCGGGAGCCATCATGGCTCCCAACACCCTCTGCTGCTGCTGCTGAGTCACTTCAGTCGTGTCCGACTCTGTGACCTCATAGACGGCAGCCCACCAGGCTCCCCCGTCCCTGGAATTCTCCAGGCAAGAACACGAGTGGGTTGCCATTTCCTTCTCCAGTGCATGAAAATGAAAAGTGAAAGTGAAGTCGCTCAGTCGTATCCGACCCTCAGCGACCCCATGGATTGCAGCCTTCCAGGCTCCTCCATCCATGGGGTTTTCCAGGCAAGAGTACTGGAGTGGGGTGCCATTGCCTTCTCCACTAACACTCTACCAAGGAGTAAATAGTGACCTGTCTCAGAAGCGTCTGGTGCCTCCCTCCCACCCCTACCCCCAGTGATCAGAGATGTGACGGGGCCAGCATCAGGCTAGGGGATCGCCCCAGTGGCCCAGCGCTCCACCTCCATGGAGTGAACAGGCAGGGTGCCCCCATCACATGCGGAGCTCATGTTCCTCCAGCCCTGGCCAGTCCTGTGCTCCATTGGCAGGAGAAGCACCACCAGACTCTTAGCCTGTTCTTTCTCACTAGCAGCTTTTCTCCCCTTGGATTTCTGGAGCAGATAGAAGGGGCCAGACTCTGAGTGTGCAGCTCTCGCCCTCCTCCCTGTGCATGCGTGTGGCTGCGCCCATTCGGGGCAGCCATCGTCTCCCTGGGCTGCTTCCACTCCTTGCAGAGGCAGTCCTCACGGCCTGCGGGGCTGGATGCATGATCCCCTGGGCCTCCCAGCACCAGCTTGCTGACCTGCCTGGCATGCGTGCCCTCGGCTCCTGCTTTTTGCAGCACTTCTGACCCCAGGGCCTTCTTCAGGGAGCCTGCAAGGATGTGGGCACAACTTGTGCCAGGCCTCACAGTGCAGGACCCCTGAGGGGTCAGTGGGAGGTCTGAGGGCGGGAAATGCATTCAGCTGGGATCCAGGAAGTCCATTCCCACCTCAGGCCTTCCCTGACACTGGAGCACCTGTGTCACATCCCCAGGGCTCTCCAGCCTCTGCCCATCACCCACAGGTCATTGCTGCTCTCTTCCTTAACTGAAAACATCTGAGAAGTTTTCTTTTTTCCCTGGCAGCCCCTCTTGGAGATGATTGGAGGGTCTGGGGAGGTCTTCCTCCACAAGGGGCAGCATTCTGGCCCAGGTCTGCAGTTCCAGGTTCCTTCTAGGGGAAGGTGGCAAACTTCTGAGCCAGGAACACCAGGGACTTGCCAAAACCATTGTGTGACAGGGGCCACCTTGGGTTTCCCTGAACCCCTGAGGCTCTGGAACAGGAGCGGGCTCTGATGTGGGTGGGTGTCATTGTAAAGTCCCAGGGAAGGTTCTGTGCCTGCCTGTTCCAGGCCCCCAGAACCTGACAGCTTCACACCCACCCTCTGTGCAGACTCTCCATGGGCAGTGGGATCTGTTCAGAAGTGAGACAGTGAGCTACAACTTAGCACACAGTCTCTGAAAGCCAGATACTCTCTGACATGGGCATAGGTTTGTAGATGGGTGAAAGTGGGGTCTTGTGTCCAAGAAGACAGGAGACCCCTGGCTGTGGACACGGAGCCAGCGCAAGGAGGCAGGGGTTTCTGCAACGTCTGCTCTAGAAGCGAGCTGTTGAGGAGGCTGTGGGTGGGTGGGTCCTCTGTTTTGTCTGCTCCCTTCCCACGTGCATGGGTGGGAGTGACCCCATCTCATTCTCCTCACACAGGGCAGCGGTGGGGTGCATGGCCCTTTGAAGAAGAAGCTGAGGACGGAGAAGGACTTTGTGCAGTTTGACGCTGTGTCCTCCCCAAAGCCCCTGTTCTTCAGGAAGGCCAAGGGCAGCACTGCTGCCTCACCAGGCCCCACCCTGCAGGTACTTGCCCCACACCGCTATCCCCCCGCCCAGTCCCACCCCAGACCCCCACGCGTCTGCAGCCAGCCTCCAGCCTCTGCTGCTGTCCAGGGCCTGCAGGCCCCCATTTAGGGCGTCAGGCTGGCCTGAGGCAGATCAGGGGCTTGGCCAGGGAGCTTGAGGTGCAGCCGGTGATGCTGTTGCACATCAGCAGGACAATGGGGGTCATCCTCGAATTCACACGTATAGGCAGTGGGGGGGAAATCGGAGACTGGAGAGCCTGGGTCTGTAGGTTTGCCCAGGACGTGAGGGGAGGGTGGGAGGAGCCCCAGTGGTGGGAGGGGGACGGGGCTGTTCTCAAGTCAGGAAAGCAGGGCCGGCTCTGCCAAGTGCTCCTCGGAGTGAGCAAGTCCAGGACAGGCTGCTGGGCTGCGTCCAGTCTGCCTCCAGAAGACACGGGTCCTGGTGGAGCCATCAAGGTGGGCATGCATGTTTGGCTGGCCCTGCCAGGGTACCCACAACAAGTGGACATTTAAATAGCACCACTCGGAGACTTCCTTGGTGACCCGGTGGTTACGACTCTCATTCTTGATGCATGGGGCACAGGTTTGGTCCCTGGAGAGGGAACTAAGACCCTGCGTGCCCCATGGTACAGCCAGGAAAATTAACAAGCGCCCACTTGAACCAGCGGAGTGACTACTGTCTGTGCTAATGTTTGTGTGTTCTTTTACGATGTTTTGAGCATGTTAGTTCAGTGACTCAAGACCTGTGCAAGCCAACTTTCTGTCCTAAAACGCTGGTGATGTTAAAGCAAAAGTGTTGGACAGAACTATGGCATTCTAAGAAGGAGCTTGTCAGGGTGCTTCAGAATGCAGAACGCGTGCCCTTCTGGAGGCCTTGTCACGGGACATTGGGACGCGCATGTCCGTCACCCACAGAAGCTAGGTTCTCTTACAGGGTGCCCAGTACTCCACTCACGAGGTGAACTGTGGGGTCTGGACCAAGGTGTTCCCCGGAGGTGTCAACTGTCCTCACTCTGTTCTCTCCCCGGGACTGGCAGTCCTTGCAGAGCGGGGCTGGCCTGCCACTGCCATGCCTGGAGGCCCTGTGGGTTCTGGGGATGGCTTAGCCATTGTGTTTTTACTCCTTGCCCTGCCATTTTTTCCTGTAGCCACACAGAACCCCATCCAGCTCCAAGAAGGTGACCTTTGGGTTGAACAGGAATATGACAGCAGGTGAGTGTGGGTTAGGGTTAGGCCTGTCTGTGGGTCTCTCTCTCACCATGGCTGCCTTGGTCTAGGCACCCCGTCTAGGGTCGGGGAGGGTTGGGGGGGATTGTCTGACTGCTTTTAGTACAGGTGTGATTAGTTTCGTTTCTTCAAAGGAGGAAACCAAGCTTTTTTAGGAGTACATAATGAGTTTAGGTCCTGGCTGTGTTTAGGGATCACAAGTAAGAGTGTGTGTGTGCAGAGGGGAGGGACTATCTGGAAGGGACCTGAGAAACTCTGGTTTTTAGAGCTAGAGAAAACAGGAGGAATGAATCTGCCACAAAGGAAAGGCTTCTCCTGAAACTGTTTAAACTTGGGGTTCATCAAGCATCCGTGTCCCATAACTACCCCATGGCCCACCAGTGCCCCATCCAGGTGGCCTCAGGGCATTTTCCGTGGAGGAGGAGAGGCATCTGCGGGCAGGAGCCTCGCTGGCGGCCCCTCCTCCCGGGCTGAGAGCCCGTGGGAGCCTGTGAGGGCTGGGGCAGCACCAGTGGGGCCAGTGGGCAGACAAGAGGAGTCGTGCCCTGTTAACTGTGGCCTGGCTTTCGTCCGAGGCAGAGTTCAAGAAGACAGACAAGAGCATCTTGGTCAGTCCCACGGGCCCCTCCCGAGTGGCCTTCAACCCTGAGCAGAAGCCCCTCCATGGGGTGCTGAAGACCCCCACCAGCTCGCCGGCCAGCACCCCACTGGGCCCCAAGAAGCCGCTGACTGCCACACCAAAGAGAAGGCCAACGGCTATGGACTTCTTCTAAGATAGTCAGAGTTCTTTTAAAGACTGTTTTTGTACAGAATGTTCTATAAATTATAACGTTTAAAAGGCAGGGGCCTTTGTATTGTTTTTATAAATTCCCATGAATTGTGCATACAGGGCTCTGGGTGAGCCTCGGCTCTGCTCCCCGGCCCTGTCTGCAGGGCTGTGGGCAGTGTTCACACGTGAGCCGTCCACTCTCCACCGTCCTGGCTGCGGGCATGAGGCCATGTGGCTGGGAGCTTGCTGCCAGCGCCCCAGCGCTGCTGCTGTGCCTGGTGGTATCTGGGGCTCAGGTTGCCTCCAGCCTCTGTGTGTGCAGCTGCGAGTGAGGCTGGTTTTCTGATGGTTCGTAGTCTTAAGAGTCTTCTGGTTTTCAAAGCACGATTCCCACATTGTGTGGGTATTCAGCAGTCCTGGGTAGATGACATAGCTGCGTCAGCAATGCTGTGCTTTCTCTCCACGCACTCAGCGGGGTGACCCTGCGAGTAGGGCACGGGGGGCGAGAGAGGAGAGCCTCTGCCCTCAGGGCCGGCTGTTTCCTCCCTCCTTCTGCCTTGGCCTGGTCTCCTCCCTGGTTTCCTACCTCTAAGCCAGCCTAGGGGGTCCTCCCAGGCACCGGACACCTGCCCACGTCCAGGTCCTCGTGCCAGCTGTGCGCCTTGACCCCCGCGGCTGGCAGCCCTCGGCAGCACCCCCATCCTTGACCCCCGCGGCTGGCGGCCCTCGGCAGCACCCCCATCCTTGACCCCCGCGGCTGGCGGCCCTCGGCAGCACCCCCTTCCTGAGTCCCGGCTCCTTCCTTCTGAAGCGCAGCTGCCGTGGCTGAAGTGTGGCTTCCTGCCAGAGGCCAAAGAATCAGCCTTTAAGAATTGTCTGTGCTTATTTATTTGTTTGTAGCTACCTTTTTTCAGATGTTGAAGCTTGCACTTACAGATTTTTATAGAGTTCTAATTTTAGTTAATTACAGCAGTCGGGGTGGAAAACACTCAGAATTCAGCTGGAAAATCAGAAACACAGCTTACAGCAGTGCTGGCCAGGTGATTGCTCAAGCCCTGGGAAACAGCGTCTGCCCCTTGGGCCTGGGTAATGGATGGGACGCTGATCTGAAACCTTAGGAAAGCCCGTGGGTACCCCCTTCCCGGCCCTGTCATGAGCTGACAGTTCTCAGAGGAGGGGGCAGAATCTGGGGAAAATGTACTTTCAGGTCTCAGCTCAGGGCATCTCCATCCTCCCCAGCAGAGAACCTCGGGGTGATGAGGACCCACTGGGGCTGCAGGGCTGGTGTGACTTCAGTTTCCTTGATCACATGATCAGTATGAGGCCTCTGCCAAGACCCGGGTCCGGTCAGGGGGCCCTGGGTGAGGAAGAGGACATGTGGACTTTGTGCTCGGCCTGCTGTCTAATAGCGCTGTGCATGCCAGGCCACGAGGAAGAAGTCACTGCTGCTGCTGTAACGCCAGGTCTCACGCACAGGTCACCTTGTGGTTGCATGGTTTTTTGTGTGCTGCCTTTGATATAATCTTATTGAAACCAAAACTGTAGTATGAAAAGGTTAGATTTGAGCACTCAGATATTTTTAACTTTTTATTTTAAAAAAATGTCTCATTATCCTTGGTCAAATTATTTTTCTAACAGTTCTTATTTCAGCGTTAAAGATGGGTCATGTAGCCAAATGGGCCGTCTAATCCTGCGATGTTAAGACTTGTCTTAGCAAGGCATCCAGTGGTAAAAATGGCTCGTTTGTCCTCCAGTCAAGGGCAGGAACTTTTCTTCTTCGCTGTGGTGTGTCAGCTGTCTGTCCTGAGGCCCCAGCAGAGTGTCCTGGGGACCGGGGCCCAGGAGTGACAGTGTGTTTTGGGTTCCATCTGTCTTTCTCTGAACCTGTTCTGACTTACTCCATTTTGTGAGTAAACTCAGTAGGTTTACTGCAGCTTATATTTAATGCATAAATTTGGGCTACAATTTTTAGAAATTCTCATTCCATACATTTAACAAGAATGTATCCATAATGTCTTCTGAATGCATGTCATTTTCCTAGGTAAATTGCCAGGGAGACTTGAACATCCAGAAAAGGAAATTACTAAAATCAGTGCTGGTGATCTTTCAGTATTTTGTAAAACGATCATCTTCCCTTGAACCCCACAGGATTGATCAATTTTGTACAGTTTGGTATCTCACTTTGCAAACATGTTACCCTTTCTAGTTTTTACTAAAGTGAAAGCACAAAGAGAAGCATAAAATCGGAAAGCCGTCACTAGTGTGGGAAGGAACGTGAACCTGACTCTGTCTCTCAATTTGTGTGTGTGTTTTCTCTGACTTTGCTGACTCTGCTGGCAAGGCCTGTGTGTTTACAATCATTTTGTATTTGTGTCTGCAGGGTTTGTCAGTACTCATCAAAGCCAAATCCAATTAAAAAAACAAAAACAAAAAAACGATGGTCTTTGCCTTCAAATTTATACTTGATCTTGACTGTCAGCGTGTGTACAAATTCACATCTTTGGGGACTCATATAATGTGACCGGGGTTAGCTGATGGGGTGAGGTGTTTGAAAACACGTGTCTTTGGGCACCTGTCCTTCCTTCCTTTTGTGCATCCACTGCCCAGGGCCAGTGAGGGCGTGTGTGGCGAGTTGTCTCGCCCCGCAACTGCTCACAGATGCCCTTGGTGCCAGGTCTGAGGCGTCCGCTCCTTGGGCCTCGACCTATGAGGATGGCCGGAGGTACCCCCACCCAGCTTCACCCAGAGAAGTGCCTGGCACTGTCTCTTTTCCCCACACGGGCCCTCTTCTGCTGGGGATCAGCATGGCCTGCCCTGGACAAGCAGAACACATGTTCCCCGAACAGACTCCTCGCTCGTAGTTTGGACCCCAGACATGTCCACAGAGGGTCACTCACCCCGTAAAATAACACCTGAAACAGCAGTGAGGCCCCCCGCACCTCACGCGTGCTCCTGACCTGTCTCAGCAGCCAGACCTCATGGAGCTCTGTCACGAGATGCCTGTGTCTGTCCATTCCTCCAGCAACCGGGGTTTGGAGTCAGGCTCTTGCTATTGTACATGGAGCTCAGACGTCAGCTGAGGTTTCCAGGCTACGCTTGATGATACAGTCGGGGCTCCTACCCTGCCCCCCCGAGGTGCATACAGGGTCTGTGTCCTCAGGACACCTGCACCCGACTGTCCACCTCTGCCCACATTTTGTTCTCATCCCTTCACCCAAGTGTGGGGCACAGGGCCTGGCCTTGGCCCACACACCCCCAAGATGCTGCAGGCACCAGGGAGCAGTCCCATTCCTGAAGGTGCAGGGTTCTGTCACTTAGCCACCACAACCTAAAGGCATGCTTAAGACAGCAGTTCTCAGAGTGGGATTTCTGGGGTTCTTGGCATCTCGTCGTCTCCACTGAGCTTGAAGCTGCAAGCCCATGCCAGTGCCCCCACTCGAAGATTTATCTGTTTGGCTCCTCCCAGTCCCCTGGGTGCTCAGCAACCCCTCTCCCCTCTCCTATGTGGCAGACAACAGGCCTGCAGGGACCACCCTCCATAGCAGACAGACCAGGAATTCCCTGGTGGCCCAGTGGTAGGATTCCATAGCTGATCCAGGAACCAGGATCCTGCAAGCTGCCATATGGCATGGCCAAAAAGAATAAAAACCCAAGACTGCAAAACGGGTATTTTTCCCTCCAGTACTGACTGCTCTCCATAGCAATCACGGTTCAACAGGTGCAGAGTACTTCCTTGGGGCCAGGCCCTGCTCTGCTGCAGGAGCAGCGAGTGAACAGACAGACAAGATGCATGCCCATGAGCTGGGCACAAGAGCTCTGTGTGGGAAAAATAGAGCCAGGAGTGGATGCACTGGTAAGATCCCCGGAGGAGGGCATGGCAACCTACTCCATTATTCTTGCCTGGAGAATCTCCATGGACAGAGGAGCCTGGCGGGCTACAGTCCATGGGGGTCACAGAGAGTCCAACACAACTGAGCGACTTTAGAAGATTGCTCTCCAGATTCTCAAAAGGTCTCAAAAAATAGACCTTTTAAGTGTCTACTGAACTTGAAATGCAAAGAAATGAAAAGACAATCTACCTGCAGTTGATTATTACCTATTGCGAAGGTTAAGTTGAAACCAAGTTTTAATTTTTAATGTTTTTCTTCAATTACCTGACTGTGCTAGCAAGAAGATATTTGAACAGGGACAAAAGAGATGAGCATGTGAAACCATGGTTGGGGAAGAAAGTGTGACCAACAGAAGGAACAGCAGGTACAAAGGTCTCATTTCTCGGAGCTCCTACTGCTGCTGCTGCTAAGTCGCTTCAGTCGTGTCCGACTCTGCGACCCCACAGACGGCAGCCCACCAGGGTCCCCCGTCCCTGGGATTCTCCAGGCAAGAACACTGGAGTGGGTTGCCATTTCCTTCTCCAATGCATGAAAGTGAAAAGGGAAAGTGAAGTCGCTCAGTCATGTCTGACTTTGTGACCCCATGGACTGCAGCCCACCAGGCTCCTCCATCCATGGGATTTTCCAGGCAAGAAAATCCACTGGAGTGGGTTGCCGTTGCCTTCTCCGTCCCTGAGCTCCTAGCTCTCTGAATTCAGAGAGAGGTCTGAGGTCTGAATCCCCCCTCCCCAGGGGATCTTCACAACCCAGGGATCGAACCCAGGTTTCCCGAATTGCAGGCAGACTCTTTACCATGTCAACTACCAGGGAAGCCCAAAAGGTATCACATTTGTGAATTCGGAGAGCAGTCTTCCAAAGTTGGCCAGACTGAATTCAGAGAGCTAGGGGCTCAGGGAAGCCACTCAGGACAGATCTGAGAAGCCAGTCACAATCAGCCAAGAGCTATGCAGAGTCCCTGGATACTGAGCCAAGGGCTCCGGACAAACTGAGAAGCCAAGGGCTATGCAGAGTCCCTGGATACTGAGCCAAGGGCTCCGGACAAACTGAGAAGCGTTTGTTCGATAATACGTCCAAAATCTTGGTGAGAACAGAGACCGTAGTGTTAGAGCCGGGGCGGCTCCCCACCACCACCACCATGCCCTGAGGGCTGGCTTCATTAGGTCAGCAGTCGCCCTGCATGTCCCAGTGGTAGCCCATGTGGCTTAGAGGTTAGTAAGCCACCTGCCAATGCAGAAGATGCAGGAGACACAGATTTGACCCCTACATCAGGAAGATCCCCTGGAGAAGGAAATGGCAACTCACTCTAATAATCTTGCCTGGGTAATCCCATGGACAGAGGAGCCTCACGGGCTGCAGTCAGTGGGGTTGCAAAGAGTCAGACACAACTGAGCACACACACCCCACTGGCTGGGAGTGGAGGTGCTTTTCCTCCTAGATTCTGTGGTAATGTTTTACCTTCCTGCTTCCACGCTCCAGGGAGCAGAGGGAGGACTAGGGCTGGTATAGGTGCTCTGGGGGTGGGGGGGAGGTCACACCTTCTAAAACTCAGATAGAGGGGGCTCTGCCACTTGGTGTAAAAGCCTTGGTCTCCCTCCAGCCCCAGGAGGTGTAGGAGCTACTCCCTGGAGGCTCGCTCTCCTAGCAGGCTCTGGTCCTCAGCTTCCTGGCAGGTCCACCATGAGGAGTCCCCATCAGAGACAAGGAAGCAAGGCCTGGAGACGCATGTGCAGAGCAGGGGTCTCCTCCCAGCTCACTCGTCTGAAGAGCTGTGGTTCCATCCAGTCCCCCACACCACTGAGCCCCCACAGCGTAGACTCCAGCCCCACTGAGTCAGCACCAGTGGGTCTGAGCTCACCGGGAGGCGCTGGTGCAAAGAGCAGCAGCAGCTCTGGGCCCTCGAAGCAGAAGATCAACAAACACGCTGACCTGAGTCGACCCTGGCTGCAAACCCACAAAAGCAAAGCGTTTTTCCTCAGCTCTGAGCCCACCAGTTCCAGGCTGGAGAAATCCCGCCAGCATATCCTTGGCCTTCCTTTCAGCCTTCTAAGTTTCTGAGCTGCATGAGATAAAGGTCCTTTGACTTTGGCTGCCTAAGTCAGGCACTGGAAGTGCTAAGTCACTTCAGTCGTGTCTGATTTTGTGAACCCGTGGGCTCCTCTGTCCATGGGATTCTCCAGGCAAGAATATTGGAGGGGGTTCCCATGCCCTCCCAACCCAGGGATAGAACCCGCGTCTATTATGTCTCCTGCATTGGCAGGCGGGTTCCTTACCACTAGCGCCACCTGGGAGTTACACTCCCAGAACAACAGCCCTACAGACATCCCGAGATCTGCTGTCTGGACTGAACTGACAATGACATTGGCTGCGGGTTTACGTTCTTTTGGACAGAATCCTCTCAAGTGATGGACAGCGTGACATTTTAGCCAAACTCTCCAGCCTGCTCTGCCAGAGACTGTCAGTCACATCACTCATCACCATGTGTTTGCATCTTGTCAAGCACATCGCCACGGTCCCCAGACCAAAGGAGATCTCCAGCATCCTCTCACACAAATCCGTGACCAGACTCCCCCTAACTGCCCCCACACACGCTGTTTCTAACGGGGACATCAGTGGCCACACATGGCCTTCGCTTATTGTGTCATAAAGGTTCTTACACTGCAGCATCTCCTCCCTTTTTTCTTATCACGTTGCATTTGGGAAGAGTGCTTAACCTTGACCTGCAAGCCCCGGGGCGGACTGTGATTACCCAGGGGTTGGCCTAGGAGGGGTTGTGAGGGGTTGGCCTAGGAGGGGTTCTGCTTGCTCTCAGGACCCCAAGGTGGGAAGACCCGCAGGCTGACACCCCTGGCATTGCTGGCCAGGTGAAGCCTTGACTCAGCGACCTAGCTGCTGTGACCTCCATCGCCTTCCAACTGATACAGTGCTAGGTCGCTTCAGTCGTGTCCAACTCTGTGACACTATGGACTGAAGCCCACCCACCAGAATCCTCTGTCCATGGGATTCTCTAGGCAAGAACACTGAAGTGGGTTGCCATGCCCTCCAGGGGAGCTTCCTGACCCAGGGATTGAACCCACATCTCTTACATCTCCTGCATTAGCAGGCTGGTTCTCTACCACTGGGTCACCTGGGAAGCCAGCTGATAGAGAGAGGTACCTTATTTTCCACTCCAGGAAAGAGTGAGTCCCCCAACTGTGCCCAGAGCACAGACTTGTTTTCTCTGAGACCAGGGCCCAAGGGCAGCCCAGTATGGGCACACAGTCTGGCCTAATCCTGTCTCTCTGGGGAAATAACCCAAGGAGTCTGGTTCTCACCTGGCCAGGTGCTGAGCCAGGCACCCAGGGGACATGGCAGACATCAACAGGGCATTATCTCCCCAAGAGGTCGTGCCTTCTCACACACAAATTATCATCTGACTTGCATCTCTAAGCTGTGGGCGTACCTGGGACCTCAGAGGTCCGTGAACCCTGGTTTAGCACAGAAGGCAGCAGGCCTGGCAATGGCTGGGTTGTGTAAGGAGGCAACAGGGCCCTGGAATAAACTTGATTATTTTACCAATACCTCGACTGAATATCACTTTTCTGTAAATGAAACATAAGCCAAGTCAAATTTTTGTTTAAAAACACAGTGGGGGAATTCCCTGGTGGTCTAGTGGTTAGGACTCCACGTGTTCACTGCTGAGGGTCCAAGTCCAATCTCTGGTCAGGGAACTAAGATCCTATAAGCCACACAGCATGGCCACAAAAGAGAAAAAAAGAAACAGAAGCACAATATGCATGCAGAGAAGTGATGAGACTCAGCTGTGTTTTCTGAACCTTCAGATCTTGGTCTGCACACCGTGGTATGAGCCTTCGTAGTGACCCTGCTGGGGGATCAGGCAGGTGAGAGGGCTGCCACTCCCCCAAGCATAACTCTCTCACTGAAGAAAGGGCCCTGCAGAAGATGGCAAAGAGAGTGGACCCTCTGTCTCCACTGGGACCACCTTTCCCTTCCTTCTCAGAGGACTGGGAGCTGGGTGGCAGGCAGTCCTGTCCTTACATGACTTACAAAATGGATTGGCCTTTCAACCAGGCACCATCGGCTCCCCGTCTGGCTGAGGAGCCAAACCGAGGTCACCTTGGGAGCTTTTGTGAGAAAAATCCATATTTTATGGCAAGACAAGAAAAATTTAAACAGAAAAGTTCTTCTCTGCCCTCTGGCCTCCTCCCCCCCCAACACTATGCATCCTGTTGTAGGCAGCAACCAAATCTTCCCATTGGCAGGAACACCTGCTCAGACAGGAAGAGCAACGTCCTCCCAGCATCCACAGAAGAGTCCTTAAAGATCACATCCCTTCTGCGTCTGGTCAGGGGTCACAGGACCCACCATGATGCCGCTCAGACCTGTATTTTTAATCTGTCAATGATACATCACTTGATGTGCAGCCTGTCTCAAAAACTGTATCTAACTATGCCTTGACTTCTGGCTGGTGCAGTGGTCCTTGGAGATTTCTGATGCTGATTTAAAAAGATGCACAACGTGAGAGTTGTGAGTTCAGTTTTATTTGGAGCAAAAGAAGGGGACTGCAGCTCCGGAGACAGCACCTCAGATAGCTCTGAAAGACTGCTCCAAAAAGGCAGGGGCGGCTGGGGTGGAGGGAAGTCAGTATATTTGTGATTCTGGTGAAGAGGGAGTACATGCAACCGAGCATGCATCTTTCCAGAAGGTTTCTGCTCATCACGAGGAACAGTCGTCACCATGAAGGATTTCAGTGCTCTCCTAGATATGAGGAGACAAAAGAATTGGGCTTATAAAAGTGGCTCCTAAAAATATCTATCTGAGATCAGTTCTGCCAGAGCACAGAGGGCCTCACTTCGGCTCCCCACCCTGAACTCCTCTCAGGGGATGTTGAAAGTCGGCAGCTGCAGCACCACGTGGTTTAACCCTTGTAGATGGCAAGTGCAGTTTGTAGTTGACACCGAGATGCTCTTCCCAGCTTACAACCCTCACATCTGGCTCAAATAAAATTTCCCATTTCTTTCTCAGATCAGCTGATTGATTTATTGTTGACAGGCTAGAGGAGAAGTGACAGGCAAGGGGCCTCCAGAGCGGGGGTCCCCTTCAGGGACACAAGTTTACGCACCATGGTGCCCTCTGACCCCCTCTGGGAACAGCCACCTGGAGAGGGATATCCCCATGCTGCCCACTTGGATGGGCCTGGCTGCCTGGGGGCTGGTGGGGACCGAGGCCTTGCAGGGGGAGCAGAGGTGGGGCTTGCTCCAGGCAGAGGGCTGTGGTGGGTGTGGACTCTGGCTGACTCAGCCACGCCGCCTCTGCGGTTCTGACTGTACCTTGTCCCTTTTAGGAAGCAGCTCTCACTGAGGCCCGAGCTCAGCCTGTGGATGTGAATGACACAGGGGCCTATATTCTGACTCAGTTCAGCCTCGTGTTTGTCAGACGCCCAAACAGCCCTTTGTTCCCAGGACTCGCGGCCTCTGCAATTGGTCCTGGCTTTAGTCACGGCCTGCTGACTAAGGCTTCATCTGGAATTCCTATCAATACTTCCTGAGCTCAGTTTTAAGAAAAAACATTGAAACGGGCAGCTCCTGGGCTGCAGGCCTGTTTTACAGGCACCTTCCTCTGCGCCGCTGATGCTTCCACTGCACCCAAGTCCTGTACGGAGGCTCACCCTGACCGTGACGTTGAAAAGACAGTAGATTCTAGCTCAGACTTACTCCAGTAACTGACTTCCTGTTCATGAGAGGAGACACTGGAGCAATTCTGGATATGCAGTTTATTTTTAACACAGTAGATCTGGCAACTGTACCTTAAATGATGGGTGGGTGAAGACGTGCTGAAATCTGCCAATAAATTCGTGGCAGAGAATGGGGGTGAGACCCAACAGGACTCAGGTGCTGTGCCCAAGTTTTTCCCAAGGCGCTGGACAGATTCCCCTTCTTTGCCTTCAAAGCTGTTGACCTCCCCACTTTCCATCAGTTTCCATCACACTTTCCTACCTACCCTATTCTAACCACATAGCTTCCCTTCTGTTCCCCAAACATGCTCTGCTCTGTACCCACATGGTTCATGGGGATCCCTTGGCTAGAAAGCCTTCCCGCCCTTCCCGGCCAGTTCTGAATCCCAGGACAACATGGGAATGCACCGTGAGCTACCTGGGCACCTCCCAGCTTGGCATCCTGTAAAGTGTTCAGATAGATGCATTTCAGGTGATGTTTGTGAGCCCCGAGAGCATGTGGAGTTAGCCTGGGCATATGTCCAGCATTCAGATCTTCCATTCATCCCCTGTATTATTAACCCTATGTTGTACATTGAATTGTATCCCCAAAATGAGGCTGAAGTCCTGACCCCAGCACCCATGTATGTGACCTGATGTGGGAACTAAGTCTTTGCCAACAATCAAGGTAAGATGAAGTCATTAGGATGGACCCTACTCCATCATGGCCATGTCCTTATAAAGAGGGGACATTCGGACCCAGACAAAGCACATGGGGAGACACCATGTGCCATGTAAGAACAAAGGCAGTGATCAGAGTGATGCTTCTAGAAGCCAAAGAACTCCTGAAGATTGCCAGCACACCAGAAGCCTGGAACAAACTCTCCCTGAGTCCTCAGAAGGAACCAACCTGCCCTCACCTTGAACCTGGACATCTAGCCCCCAGACTATGAGAGAACAAATCTCTGCTGTCAGCCACCTGGCTTGTAGCACTTTGTCATAACAGCCTGCAAAACTACAGACCTCACTTTTACAAATAAGGAGACTGAGGCAGAGGAGGGGATAGAAGCTATTAGGTGGTGTGGCTGGTTTTGAACCCAAACTATGGCCTAACTGTCTATTGGCATTCCATCTTAATGGAGATTTGCTGAAATGTATCAGAAAAAGTTGCATTGCATTTGGGATGGAGCTAAATTCAGGAAGTGAGCTTCTTAGGATCCTGTGTCTGCTGGGGAGTTATATCTGAATAAAATATTTCCCTCGTCAGACCAAGGCCTCCTTATGACAAAACCTGAACACCTCCCTCTGGAAACAAACCTGCAACGTTCACATATTTTTATGCCCTGACTATAATATAGAGGAGAAATACATTTATAATTAGATCAACTTCTTTCAACACATGCATGCCTGGGTAAGGGCCAGTCTTGGGCTGACACATACAGCCATCAAAGCAAATGATTATATGGGGCTACCCCTGGTGGGCTCGTGCTTAAGAAGCCACCGTGCAATACAAGGAACACCAGTTCCATCCCTGGTCCCGGAAGACCCCACATGCCTCGGAGCAAGTAAGCTCATGCACCACAAATACTGAGCCTGTGCTCGAGAGCCCATGAGGCCCATGTGCCTAGAGCCCACGCTCCCCCACAACAAGAGACGCCACTGCAATGAGAATCTCGTGCATTGAAACAGAGTAGCCCCTGCTTGCCGCAAGTAGAGAAAGCCTGCGAGCAGCAACAAAGACTCAGCACAACCAAAACATAAAAACAAACAGTAATAGTTACAAAACCCAGAGACATGGATGCACAGAATCAGCCGCACACGTCCCATCGGATGTTGCCATTGGAAACACGGTTTCATGAAATGGTGAGCAGCTCTAGGTAAAGGTGAGAACAAAGCAAAGTGTGATATTCTGTCATTTTGCATGGCATTTGCACTCTTGGAAAATAATGTTAACACCACGCAAAAATGTCTCTATGTTTATATTGATCAGCTTGGGAAACCAGAACAGAATACCACAGACGGGGTGTCTTAAACCACAAAGGCTTACATCTCACAGTTCTGGAGGCTGGACGTCTAGGGTCAGAATGCCGCCACATACAGGCTCTGGGCGAGCCCCTCCTCCTGGCTTGTGGATAGGCATCCTCTCCTGGTAGAGGGAGCGGGGATAAGAATAATCCCATAGGATCAGGGGCCCCACCTTATGATCTCATTTAATCTTACTGTCTCAGTCCAAATACAGAACACTGGGGTTTCAGCACCCCCACATATGGATCTGAGGGACACCGTTCAGTCCATAGCTGTGCTTAGATATAAAACACATTTAGGATCTAGGTTGCGCATGTGTGTATGCTAAGTCACTTCAGCTCTGTCCAACTCTTTGTGATCCTATGGGCTGTAGCCCACCAGGCTCCTCTATCCATCGGATTCTCCAGGCAAGAGTACTGGAGTGAGCTGCCACTTCCTTCTCCAGGGGATCTTCCTGACCCAGGGATTGAACCCAGGTCTCCCACATTGCAGGCGGATTCTTTACCAACTGAGCCACAAGGGAAGCCCAAGAATACTGGAGTGGTAGTCTATCCCTTCTCCAGTGGATCTTCCTGACCCAGCAATCAAGCTGGGGTCTCCCACATTGCAGGGGGATTCTTTACCGGCTAAGGCATCAGAGAAGTCCCAGGATCTAGGTTATGGTCAAAATTAAAAGGAATTTGCAGACTTGAAAACATGCCAGGGTCTTGTATGTGTGTGAGACTACCCTTCATTTTACTAGGTGGAAGCCCCCGAAATGGGGCTGAGCACCACTGTCCACATGAACTCAAAGAAGACCCTCTGTTGGGGTGGCGGGGATGGAGAGGATTTTTCTAGGGGGGACCTAGGGATAGTTCCTATTTGTCCTGCCTTGGGATCTCCGTGTTTCTTCACTTGATCAGTTGTCTTTTGGAAGCTTCTCAGCTGTTCCCTCCTCTCCAAGTGGGACTCTTAACTCATGCGCTAGGCTTCTTACTACGTTCCACATGTCATTTAATCTCCTCCTTTTTAAAAACTCTACTTTCTCTGTATGCTTGGCTTGGCCATTTCTTGCTAATCTGCCCTTCAGTTCATTCATCCTACCCATGTCTAATCCCCCAACAAACCCACTGCTGAATTCATTTCAGATGTTGCCTTTTTCGCATGATTGTCAGACATAGCTGGTAGGCATTTCCTTGGCACACATTTATGCAAGTGTGGTGTGGCAATCTCCATCCAGAATCTCAGACATATGCATGCCCTCTAACCCCATAATCTTACTGCCAGAAATTTGACATCAGATAATACTTAGGAGCGTGTGCAAAGTCTGTGCAAGTTTGCAGTCCTAGAGCTGTTCTCATGCAGAGGCTGAGTCTACAGTTGCCATGCTGGTGAAACTTGGGTGAATCCAGAACTGGCCTGGGAGCTCCATGAAGGCTGTCCATACAGTATTGGGAATGGGGCATTAGTGCTCTGGTTGACGGCCAGAGAAATGTCTGACTTGTGTTTCCAGGTCATGTTGCTCGAAAAATTGTCTCTGTGAGAGACTGGCTGTTCATCTGTACTCCCCTTGGGCAAACGGCAGAAGGTGAGGAGCTGAGGAGTTGGGGGTGGCACCGAGCCCAACCCCAGACCACCAGCCACACCCACACCCACTGCCTTTACTTTTTTTTTTACTGAGGTATCATTGATTTATAATGCTAATTTCTGCTGTACAACAAAGTGACTTATACAGATTCACACGTACAAAGTGAATTAGTCTTATGTGAAAGTGAAAGTAACTCCATCGTGTCCGACTCTTTGCAATCCCATGGCCTATACAGTCCATGGAATTCTCCAGGCCAGAATACTGGAGTGAGTAGCCTTTCCCTTCTCCAGGGGATCTTCCCAACCCAGGGATCGAACCCAGGTCTCCCGAATTACAGGCAGATTCTTTACCAGCTGAGCCACAAGGGAAGCCCACTTAGTTTATATATATATATATATATATATATAAACTATATATATATATATAGTTTATATATAGTTTCTATATATATATAGAATTTATATATATATATATAAATTCTTCTTCATTATGGTTTATTCCAGGATATTTAATATAGTTCTCTGTGCTATACAGTAGGACCTTGTTTATCCATCCTAGGTATACTAGTGGACATCTACTAATGCCAAACTCCAAGTCCATCCCTCCCTCACCCCCCTCCCACTTGGCAACCACAGATCTGTTCCCTATGTCTGTGCTTCTGTTGCTGCTTCATAGATGTGTTCATTTACGTCATAGTTTAGATTCTACATATGAGTGATATCACGTGGTATTTGTTTTTCTCGTATTTCACTTAATATGATAACCTCTAGGTCCATCCATGTTGCTGCAAATGGTTTTACTATTTTTTTTTTTAATGGCTGAGTAGTATCCCCTTGGGGCTTCCCCAGTGGCTCAGCCGTAAAGAATCTGCCTGTAATGCAGGAGATGAAGAAGACATGGGTTCAGTCCCTGCGTCAGAATGATCTCCTGGAGGAGGGCATAGCAACCCACTCCAGTATTCTTACGTGGAGAATTCCATGGACAGAGGAGCCTGGTGGGCTCCAGTCAATGGGGTTGCAAAGAGTGGGACACAACTGAAGTGACTTAGCACAGCACAGCATATTCCACTGGGCTTCCCTGGTAGCTCGGTGGTAAAGAATCCGCCTGCCAGTGCAGGAGATGTGGGTTCAATCCCTGCTCCAGGAAGATCAGCTGGGGTAGGAAATGGAAACCCACTCCAATATTCTTACCTGGAGAACCCTATGAACAGAGGAACCTGATGGGCTACAGTCCATGGGATCACAGAGTTGGATACAACTTAATGACAGAACAGCAAATATTCCATTATATTTTTGTGCCACATTTTCTTTATCCACTCATCTGTCAATGAACATTTAGGCTGTTTCCATGTCTTGCCTTTCCTTTTGTTAATGGGTGGTTTCACTCCCTTTTCTCTGGCTGAGCACTTGTAGTTGAACTCATGTAGCTTAAACAAAGCTACATGAGTTCAACTAAAAGTGCTTAAACAGCGACTGAGCGACTTCACTTTCACTTTTCACTTCCATGCATTGGAGAAGGAAATGGCAATCCACTCCAGTGTTCCTGCCTGGAGAATCCCAGGGATGGCGGAGCCTGCTGGGCTGCCGTCTGTGGGGTCGCACAGAGTCAGACACGACTGAAGCCACTTACAGCAGCAGCAACAGCAGCAGCAGTTTAAACAAAACTATTCTTGTGAAACAGTAACAACTTAAACTTGTGAAACAGTAACAACTTAAACATTCATTAATTGAGACTAAGATGTGCTGAAGAAAAAAACGAAATATGCATCCATCCAAGTAAAATATAGTCATAAGAAATGATGATATAAAATAATTATTGATATGGAAATATGCACACCACCAGACATAAGTTTGAGCAGGGTCCAGGAGCTGGTGATGGACAAGAAAGCCTGGCATGCTGCAGTCCGTGGGGTCGCAAAGAGCTGAACACGACTGCGTGACTGAACTGAACTGATGCATCAGTGAAAATAGCAGCGTATAAAATAGCCTGAGATGGACTTCCCTGGTGGTCCAGTGGCTAAGAAGACTCCGCACTCCCAGTGCTAGAGGCCCAGGTTGGATCCCTGGTCAGGGAACTGGATCCCACATGCCACAGCTAAGGGCTCATATGCTTCAGGTAAATACCCCACATGCAAAAACTAAGACCTGGCATGGCCAAAAATAATAAATAAATATTTTAAAAATAGCACAAGAGATCTGACACTTCTTTTTTTTTTTTTTTTGCCACACCACAAGGCACTTGGGATTTTAGTCCCTGACAAGGGATGAACCCAGGCCCCTGGCAGTGGGAGAGCAGAGTCCTAACCACTAGTCCACCAGGGAATCCCCACCACTCTTCTACTCTTAAAAAAAGGAAAAAATCCATAAAAATTCTAGATTTACATCAAAATATTATCAATGGGTCATAGAACTGCACACAATTTTTATTTATAAGCTTGTGTTATTTTAATTCATAGAGCTTGCTTGTTTAGAATAGTTCTGACAGTAGAGAGAATTTCTCCATACTCCCTTGCACATACAGTTCAGTTCAGTTCAGTCACTCAGTCATGTCCCACTCTTTGCAACCCCATGAATCGCAGCACGCCAGGCCTCCCTGTCCATCACCAACTCCTAGAGTTCACCCAGACTCATGTGCATCGAGTCGGTGATGCCATCCAGCCATCTCATCCTCTGTTGTTCCCTTCTCCTCCTGCCCCCGATTCCTCCCATCATCAGGGTCTTTTCCAATGAGTCAACTCTTCGCACGAGGTAGCGAAAGTACTGGAGTTTCAGCTTTAGCATCAGTCCTTCCAATGAACACCCAGGACTGGTCTCCTTCAGGATAGACTTCTTGGATCTCCTTGCAGTCCAAGGGACTCGCAAGAGTCTTCTCCAGCACCACAGTTCAAAAGCATCAATTCTTTGGTGCTCAGCTTTCTTCACAGTCCAACTCTCACATCCATACATGACCACTGCAAAAACCAAGGGTTTCCCTATTATTACCCTCTGGAATTAGTGTAGCACTTTGTTACAATTAATGAACCAGGGTTATAACATTGTTATTAACTAGGTTCTTGGTTTACAATAGGGTTCACTCTTGCTGTTGGATATCCTGTGGACTGCAACAAATTTGTGATGATACACCACTGATAGTCTCATACAGACTAGTCTCCCTGCCCTAAAACTGCCTTGTATTCTACCTATTCATCCCTCCCTCTTCCCACCCTTGGGCACCACCAACTTTCTCATACTACCCTGTAGTTTTACTGTTGCCAGAACATCATATAGTTAGAATCATAGTTTGTAGACGTTCAGATTGGCTCCTTCCACTTAGTAACGTGCATTTAAGTTTCCTGCATGTTTTTTCACTTCTGAATAACAGCCCACTCTGTGGACTGACCTCACTTTGTTTACCCATTCACCTACTGTGGGTGTCTTGGTTGTTCCCATTGCTGACAATTGGAATAATAGGAATAAAGCTGTTATGAATGTCTGTGTACAAGTTTTTGTGTGAATGTAAGTTTTTCACTTACTAGGACATGACTGAGTGACTTCACTTTCACTTTTCACTTTCATGCATTGGAAAAGGGAGTGGCAACCCACTCCAGTGCTCTTGCCTGGAGAATCCCAGGAATGCGGGAGGCTGGTGGGCTGCCGTCTATGGGATCACACAGAGTTGGACGCGACTAAAGCGACTTAGCAGGAGCAGCAGCAGCAGGTAAGTATCAAGGAATGCGATTACTACATTATATGGTAAAAACTATGTGTAGCTTTATTAAGCTTTATTAAGCAAACTGTGTTCCAAAGTGACTATACCACTTTAATTCCCACCAGCAATGAGTGAGTTCCTATTCTCCACACCCTCATCAGCACTTGATATTGTCAAGTTTCCGGGCTTTAGCTGTCTTAATAGGTGATATCGTTTTCATTTGTGGTCCCTGATGATGTACAATGTTGAGAAATTTTCACATGCTTATCTGCATATCTTCTTTGGTGAGGTGTCTGTTCAGATCTTTGACCCATTTTTAACTGGAGTGTTTATTTTCTTATTATTGAGTTTCAAAAATCCTTTGTGTATTTTGGACACTGGTTCTTTATCATG
>SJYA01004020.1:21616-36271 GCA_006410615.1 Neotragus moschatus | reverse complement strand
CCGTGGATTCCTGCCTCTACGCTGCCTGGTATCAGTCGTACGCATATTATGCGCTACAAATCCATGTTTGCAGTAGATGTGTGAGGCTCTGACCGATGGTGCACGCGCAGTGGCTTCGCTGCTAAGACATTCAGACAGTTCTGCCTGAAGACATTGCAACGGTGAAAGTGCCGGAGGCCGGAACTTTCACGAGTCTGCTCGGATGGGGGCCATCTACAACAGGACATCTGGCAGCAACACGCACAACAGCAGCTGCTGCGTTCGTCTGTCCTGATTCGTCTAGCTCAGCAGGGCGGTTGTCAGAGAGTAGAAATTTCTACTGCCACAGCACCGTGCAGGCAGGTGGCAGTAGGAGCAGTGAGGGTGGAAAACCGGTGAGTCGGGCCTTTGCAAAACAGCTTCTGTGTTTCCAAGGCTGTCTACCGTGGTACTGTCGGACGAAGTGCTGCTTGTGGAGCTGAAGGCTCCACTATGTTCTCTCTATGCTACCAGCACAGAACCGGGCATCGCGTTGGATCACGATGTGTACGCCTGCGCCCCCTCCTGTTCCCGGTCATCACAGAGACGTACGTGTATGCCTATGTTGAGACAAACATGTGCATGTGGCTCTTGAAGTACAGATATGTAAATATATGTATGTACATAGGTGTACATATATATGTGTATGGCTAGCGTGCGTTGCAAGAGTATATCGCCGCATATGAGTTAATGCCCATATAAGCACTACTTTGAGTTGTACACGCACGAATACGCCTGTGTGCGTATGGTGATCCGTAGGCGACCCCTGCATACGTTCTGAAGGAGGTTCATAACCGC
Organism: Neotragus moschatus; assembly: GCA_006410615.1. Classification (NCBI taxonomy): domain Eukaryota; kingdom Metazoa; phylum Chordata; class Mammalia; order Artiodactyla; family Bovidae; genus Neotragus; species Neotragus moschatus. The sequence goes on along the minus strand of SJYA01004020.1, from coordinate 35,455 downwards.
GCTTACTTCCGCTGCCAATGCGTCACATCACGCGTGAGTGTATCCGCGGCCTGCCAGGGGCGTACCTCGAATCTGTCATATGGGCGTGGGAGGGCCCCTCTTGTAGAGTCTCTTCTGTTTATGTACGGATGCTGGGTATATCGTGCCGGCGCTCACACCGGTTTCCACCGCGTGTCGCACTCCTGCGGGGCGGCTGCTTTGTTCATTGTATTGATTCCCGAGATTCGGCGAGAGGGTCCTAAGCGAGTACGGGCATTGATGCGACCTGGAAAACCACGTGTAAGCACTACTACAAACGCGGCGACAAGGCCAATGGAGTGAGCTCACCGTAGTGGCACCCACAGGCCGCTTGTTTTGCAGGCTGAAGCGTCCCCAGCGCCAACAGGCTTGATCCCGGTAGCGACCCGAGGTGGACATGGGGCATGCGTACGAACAAATAGGAACCATACATAGGCCAGTGCAATGGTTAACACTAGATCGTGTACACCTGCGTGACTGCGTTTACTCTCTCGCGCACGAAAGCCAAGCGGGAAGACATGCGGCACGACATTGAAAACTTACGTTTGTGCGTCAAGCAGCGCTGGAAGACAGAATAAGGAGAAGCATGTAGAATCAATCGCTAGGTCAGCTGCGACCAGCCCCAGGCGTGCAGGGGGGGGGGGCAGGGAGCCGTGTTTTGAAGCAGCGCTGCCGTACACCTGCGGTAGGAGGGGCGCATGAATGCGCGCCATCACCCGCCGCGAGCTTATTTGTCGCGTGAATGACAGCACCGTAATATGTAGCAAATCTCGGGTTCTCTCGGCTGCGGAAAGAGGGCCCTTGACATACGTGGCGAGGGCACGCCGCACCACCCGAGATGAAAAGGGGCGGCCAGTCGCGAGTAAAGACGCGGTTGACCGCTTGCGGGCGCCTGCCCTGCGTGAATCAACATCGCGGACGGCTCTGTGACACCGTGCGCACAGCGCTTCAGCACTTTCGAATGCGCCCACGTGCCGGCAGAAGCAGTGGCTGACGCCATTTCGCTTCCGGTAGGGAGGTCGAGGCACGCGCTCATGCGTCAAGAGCTATGATTTTGCACTCTTAGGCGCACACCTCCTTGTGGGCACGCTGATAACGAGAAGCGTTCGTCATGAGCAGGGTGCGACCAAACATGACAAGCCGCTCACAGCGCTCGTAGCGCAGCTTCCTTCCGCATGTTCGCCTTTCCACCGGGTTTCTTTTAGCTGAACAGAACACTAGGCGGCCGCATTTTAGCGTCTCGCATGCTCTCACCGGTAGCGGCAGACGCGTTCTGTCTACCATTGTTCGTCTGACTGCCTCACTTCATGGTAGTATATACCGAAGAGCGGCTCAAGTGCTGTGCACCCGTAGCTTCACGCCTCCTGCCATGCTCTTTTCACTCTTGCGCCTCTGACTACTTGCCGGACGTAACACGCAATACCTACCTAAGATGCAGACGCCGACATCATCTGGCGACACGCTGTTTTTTCTGCAGACTGGTGTGACAAACTGCATAGAAATATGGTACCAGGGCTACTGCGCCTGTGCAGTCACTCGTGCCTCCCACTTCCGTGCCATCAGTCCTTGTTTGTTCGCGTGGGTGAAGCGTGCAGTCCCCCGGACATACTTGTTTGATTGGTACCAAAAAGACCTAGTGCGGCACGTCCATCGGCTAGACAGACTCTTCCGCCCCGTCTTTGAGATAACTGCCTCCGACCACATATGCTACAGGTCGACAGTACTGCACAATCAGAAGTGTGTCGTAGCCTTTTGTAAACTCCCTTTCGAGTCAGCTGGCCCGTCGCCATATCCCAGTGTCCTTGTTGATTACAGCGGTATAACCAAATCTGCACATAATGCTCTTCTTTCGATGCGCTCTATTGGATAAAGTAGACTGTGTCTGTCACACTGCGCTGGGAATATTCAGCATCTTAATTGTGCACGGCGTGAATAACTTATTGCGTTTTTCATAGGTCCTGAGCCTTATAAGCGCGGCTGGAGCGCGGCTTGCCTTCTACAGGAGGCAGTCAGAAGCTCATGTGATTCGGTTAACTTCGTCTTTCTGTGTGAACTCTCTCTTTTGTTGTTCACCTGTGATCAATTCTTTGAGCGGGGGTCCGATGTGTTTAGACTTGCGTCCTTTACAACCACTATAACTAGCAGCTTCTGTTCGTTCTTTTTCAGTTTTCTTTTCGGCTCTCTCTCGACCGTCCGCTTTATCTCCTTTTCCCTTCGGCTTGTCTTTCACTTCGGTGTTCTCGGTGGTGTTTTCTTTGTGAACACTGCAGGGCTCAGTAGCAGCTTTGCTTGGGGATTCGGCACTTTCGGGCTGTGCAGATTCACTTGGAAAAGCAGGCTGATTAGTCGTAGAGGTGCCTTCGCTTAGGCATGAATCATGTGAAGGGCTGACTGTGCAGTTGGACGCCGCTAGGGATACGACTGCAGCGTCGCGTTTGATATGAGGTCGCGCGAGCTGCGTGGATGAGTCTTGATATTTCAAGAACTGGAAATGCTCTTCAGCTTTTTCTGATGCGAGAACAGGCGGCGTGCTCGAAGTGTACACACGTGTTGACTGACTACTCGCGGACGTAGACCCCGCTCGCGGTGCGCCTCCGTCTGTACCACGTTCTATGCAGGACTCAACAGTAAATCCTTTCCGATAAACGGGTTGCTTACCACTCTCTTTGCTCACTTCAGCGCCGTACTCATCAGAAAATTGTGGCTGGCATACAGCTTTGGCGGTCTCGACAATACTGGTCTTTCGGTGACCCGTGTGGCATATACTACCGTCTGCAGCGGTTACGACGGGGCAGTCGCCCTGGGAGCCATTACCTTTGGTTGAATCACTGCCATATTGTTTTCGTTGAGTTGCGATACCCCCGGCTTCCGTTGCATGTAAAGCGTAATCCTTCGAAGTGTGCAGCCCAGGTAAGTATGCGCATGGGTCCAGAATTTTGTCGTCCACGGGATACATGGACAAGGGTTTCGACATTCCAGTGTCAGCTGGGAGGTATCGTTGCTGCGCTGCATGTTGAGGGCTGGCCTGTAGACGCGCACCCTCCGTCCCTGCCTTCAGGGGAGGTGCAACTGCTGTGCTGGAGGCCGCATTTCTCATAGCAGCCGTCGATGAAAGTGGGGAGAAGCTCAGGCCGTGACTCGAGCCGGCGTGTTTCACGCGCGCTTCCGCCCTGCCGGGAGCCTGTTCAGAAGACGGTTCCCCAGCGGATTCTGCACCCTCCAGTGGTAATAGGGGCGCGTCGCCTGCTGCAGCGCGCACGCCCTCAGCTGTTGTTGGTACGTGCGCATCGAGCGCGGATGGGCACATGTCATTCTTGTCGTGGTACACCAGAAGCAGAGCGTTCTCCGGTTGATTGACTCTCTTATCCAGCCCCAGCGAAGCCGCGGGGTTGTAGAGCATGCGACTGGGCGCAGAACAGAGTGCATCTGTCTCGCTCTCAATGAACCGTGAATGTGTGTGAGCAGCGCCTTCGTGCACTGCACTGCTGCCCGTGTAAAACTGCCCACGGGTGTTTGATTGGAAGAGCAGCGACGCGTCCGCCCCAGCGTTCCCCAGTAGCAGCCGGTCAGTGAAAGGAACTGCGAGATTTTCCGGTGGTTGCGTACTCATTCCTGTTTGGGGACCGATAAAAGTGGGCGGCGGAGGCGGTGGGGGGCGCGCCAGACTAGACAGAGCCAGCGACCCCGTAACAACAGGTGACGCTGCTGTAGAAACATTATGCGCACAGGGCGAGGCAGTAAAGGCGGCTTGAGAGGCGGCAAAAGGAGGCGCCACAGCGTGAGCGGAGGGCCCACCGATAGTTGGAACAGCGGTAGGTGTTCGCGTACCGTACGCGGCGTCACAGCGCGAGGTTATAGGCGGAGGCGGCGGCGGCAGAGCCTGGGACTGCCCCTGCAGCTGCGCTCCTGAGTAGGGCGAACACATTGCTCGGCACTGTTCGATGAGTAGTGTTCTCGAGCCGCCTCCCTTACAGGTGTCTAGTAGTGGTGGTGACGGCGGCGAAGTAGCGGCGTTGGGGATGCCGCCACTTCCCGAGCTGGTAATATCCCCAGTCTTGCTTCTATTGCTAGTGACTCCGTTGCTGTTGGTGCTGCCGGTGCCTGTGGTACCGACAAAGGGCCGCCAATTGACTCGACCAAGATGCTTCGTAACGCCACCAGTGGCCTGTTGCGCTGATGTCTGTACAAGGTTGCTGCAAGAGAAGTGCCCGAGATAGTGCTTCACATAGGTTGAACTCCTAGATATCACGAGCTCCGCAGGGTCTCGAGGAACGCGCGGGAATAGAAGGAGTCGGACGGCTTTAAGGAATGCAGCGGAGTGGAGCAGAATGGCAGAGGAAACCAGCGCGCGGCGGTCCTTTCCTGGCAAGCGTGCGTCGCACGAAATAAGGCTTAAGAACAGTAGAAATGACAGTCCGTTCTCGAGGCGCAAGGATGTCAGCAACAGCGGTGGGCACGACGGAGAAGCGAGGTACGAAACCAACAGCGAAAACAGCGGAGAGGCTCCGCATGCAAGTGAGGTGATCCAAGGAAAAGGATCTGACAGCGCCAGGACCAGGTAAGAGTCAGGGTGAGCCTGTCGCGTAAAAAGGCAAGAGGACAGGAAAAAACGGGTTGTGAGTTAGCTGATACATTTGTTAGCCGATTTATATGAGTATTTGCTTTTCCGTATTTGTTTGTGCGCCGTGCTTTCCGCAGGTTTATATGCATGTCGAACTGGGGTTAGAAAAGCTTCGCCTGCCGAGTCTTTTCGCGGTTGTATGCTTTACAGGAAGAGGACAAGCACATTACCGCAGGCTTCACGGCCGGCGGAGTGGCCTTCAACGTGGAGGACCCTGCGCATCGCCACTAGCACCCACAATGTCAGCTGTCCTGCGTTGCAGACGCCCCGGCAGACAGCCTTAGGACCCACGCTCAGGGTGGGGTGAGTAGCGTTCCTTGTCTACCGTAAGAAGAAGGACTTGCGTCACGCTAGCGCTGTCATCGAAGATCACTGTAGCTCGTTGTAAGTGCCTTAGTTGTGCTGGAGCGCCGGACTCACGAAGTCTCACCCGGCACTCTGGCGCGCGCTGTGTGCCTCTATCTCGTATTTGTTAGCGAGCGCACGCTCTTACGAATGGACCTGTGTAGTTGGTGGGAGCGTATGCGACAGAAACGTTTCCGTAAGCTTTCCGTGCTGCCCACACTGGCCAGCGCGCAACTCGAGCCGCTGCAGTACTTTATTGACGCATGAGTACAAGTCAGCCCCACATACGGCAAAGAGAATCTAGCAGCGACCTTCAGCAGTGCACCACGCAACATCAGAGCCGTTTGTCGCAGACGAGCCGCCGTGTTCAGCACACCGCGCACCCCGCATTGTAGCAAGGAATTAGCGGCAAAGACGTTGTGCTGTTCGGTATGCTTCGCGTGGTGATCAAACGATTACCTGCCCGGCTGCGTGCGCTGCGGATATGCCACGCATTGTCGACGTCAGCATGCCACTCACGCGCACGCGTCGGGTTATGTTGATCAGGGAGACACTGTTCGAAGGAGGCCGTATGAGGCCCGATTTTGCAGCGAAAGAACAGCAGAAGTCAGTAGCAGGACGTTCTTCACATAAGCCAGTAGCCGACGCCTGGTTAAATGTAAAGGATGTAAAGTGCATTTTTTTTACCTCCACAGTTGCTTTGAGCTCTTTGAGGAAATGCTCAGTCTCTCCCATTTTCCAGAATGCCGGATGGCACAGAGCTTGACATAGGCTGAGTCTTTTATCTGGATCGCTTTCGAGTAGGCTTTCGACAAGGTCGTAGATCAGGGGTGAGCCACGAACCTGGCGTCAACATAAGAAAGCCGTGCAGCAAAACACCAGCACAGAACGCCGCGCCGCACGCACGCAGTCTGCGCGAGGATTTGTGCCGAGCACTCTTTGCTGACCTATCTGTCTGAGATGCAGCAGTCTGAGTATGTCCTGCGCACACTGAAGAGAGCGACAAATTGTGTTCGCCTTCGCATACGCAGAGGTATACAGGCACACAAAGTCCTTGATGCTGTAATCCTGTGAAACCAAGCGGCCGGCGTACACGCCTCGTCTGACGCGCGCGGTCTTGCCGTTCCATCGTTTGTGAACCTAGGAGCAGAGCTGTTTACCAGCACAGAGCTGTGTGCACACCGGCTCTGGGGGATCGGGCCGAGCATGGCGACATGAACTTCATCCTTTACAAAAGGACGTGGGAAGGTGGCTTATGATTTCACCGCCCACCTTGCCGAGGTTAACTTTGCGGTCTTCCAGGATGTTTTTTATGATTGAACGATCCTCGGGATCTCCGTACGCATGACGACCCCCGCTTACGATAAAGAAGAGCGTCGCTCCTGCGGATGACACGAAGAAGACGATTTCAGCAAAGACGGTGGGCGTGCAGCGTGTGAGAGTAGGCCCCTGTCGAGAGCCCTTTCTTTGGACGAGTGTGCAAAATTGACTGTAGCTTCGTTGCTGTCAGGCAAGTCCTAGGGGCGACAACACCTGGGCGACTCCCCAGCTCGGACTCACACGTAACTGTCCTGCTCAATCTCTATTCTGGTAGAAAGGATGCACGACAGATAAAACAAAAAGCGCTTGACCTTAGACGCGCTTAGCCTGCTAGGAGCCCCCCATGCACGGATGGGGTGAGAAATTTGCAGGCACATTCCAGTTTTGTACACTCTACTACTGCCCCTCGTAATGACGGCGTCACGCCCATAACGACGTCAATCTGTCGACCTTGTGTCCTTTAAGCGCGGGTATGCCGGGCCGCGTAGACTGCTCCTGGAAGAGTGTTTTCCTGGCAGAGCCTTCTGAGTAGACGTCTATGTGCTGCAGGGAGCAGGCCCTGTCCACGGGACTGGAACTAAGACCTGCGCGGGAACAGCCGCCTTCACGTCATTTGGAATCCTATGTTCATGTGCCCCACGGTAATTTCGCTCACCCAGTCCTTTATGGATAGCGAAGCAGGGGATCAACACTGCTTCAAGATGGTACTGGGAAGTTAAAAAAGAGTGTGCAAAAGTGCTCACGCTACTATCCGTTACCTGCCAGCGATACTCTTAGCACCAGTCTGGAGCGTCTCCCTCCACGCAGACCGCTTACCGGTAGCCCACGCGTCAGCCTTCTGGAGGAAAGCCGTGTCCCACTTCAGATTTTGAGCAAGAACAGCGAACGGCGTGTTGTCTCTGGCGTGGGGGGGGAGCATTTTATGCTGGTCTATGAGAAGAGTTATCTGCTGCGCCATATACATAAATGAGCGGAGCAGTTCGGGCGAGAGCCAGCTAGCCTCCGTCGGTGAGTTCAGGATCTGCAGGACACGCAGCGTGAAAAAAGGCGCATGGGGTGCTGGATCGCTCACGCAAGGTTAACGGACAGGACGTCAAGTGCCGTCGGCTACCGGCAAGCACCTTATGAATAATGCGAGCGTTTATCGGATCCCCACACGGTGTCTTTTGGTTCTCAGGGCAACAGAGGCTGTCCACGCCGTTGAGGCACGACGACGCAGAAAGACAATACATGTCGTTTGGCAGCGCCCTCGGGTCCATGGAGGCTCGTATTTGCTGCGTTCAAGATGCGCATGCGTAGTTACACGGAAAGCGCCGCCTGCACTGAGACGTTTCGGCTTGTATACGCTCTAGCTGCGCCCGCCACAGCGAATGTACAGACCTGGAACACCGTAGGGCTGTGTGGCCGCATCACAAGAGCCGTGTAAATTTATGCCTCTGGCGCTTGTCGCGCCCACGGGGCGCCGACGTCGTCATCATGCGACTGTACTGCTCAACGTATACGCCTACAGTCAGAAGTGTCTGAGCGAAGTGCTGCATACAGATCACTAATCTGGTCGTCGCGGTACCAGTGGTGTAGTGTCATTGATATTTTGTAGACGTACCCAGTGAACAATGTCTCTCGCTTGCAGAGCTCCCTGTAGTCCAGTCTCTAGAAGCTCGACAACACCCAAATATCTAATTTTTCCGCTGCAGTCCCCAATTTTCAGCTCGAAATCCTGGGTTAGCAACACATTGCCGGGGTGCATGCGCATGTGTGCCGCTCTGCTGTGTTGCTGAATTTTGAGAACACCGGAAATCAGGTGTGCGAGCATTTCTGTCATGCCGGGGGGCGGCAAAGGCTCCTGCAGACATCTCTCGCCCAAATCGGTAAGAGAAATCATCTCGGACAGCCGTCCTTCACATTTTTCTAGCACCAGCATGATGGCCAGACCGTCTTCGCCCTCTTTGGCACAGACGCTGTTGTTGGACCGCAGGCAGTACACCCGCTTGATGTTCACTATGAGAGGATCCTCCAGATGCGTGAACCTTTCTAGCACCTCAAAGGTTTCCCGAGCACTGTTCGTCGCTGCTATCGGAATACGTTTCACGGCGACGATTTCTGTTTGTTTCTCCGACCCTAGCATAATGCCTGCAAATACTTGAATAGACGGTTCGTCTTTACAGTGGCCAATTGGCTCACTCCAGTAGTAGACATCATCAGCCAGGGCATTCAGCACCCCAGAGGCGGGCCCTTGCTCATTTCGCGGCAGGAATGAAGAAAAAGCGGGGTCTGCTAGCATCGCTGCGCTTTCCCCCACGCTCTGCAGAGGGTGCAAGGTCCTCGCCAACACCGGCGCTTCTTCACCTCCACAAAACTGCTGAAAACTTAGCTGGAGGCTGGAGTCAGAACGAGGGACAAAGCTTCTTCTTTCTGAGCCACACCGGGAACTGACTCCGGCATTTTTCGTCTGCTGGTCTTCCGCTGCACCGTTCACTCTCTCGAGCGGATTTTTCCCGTGCAGCTCCGTTGTGGGCTCCCCTGAAGAATAATGTGAGCATGGTTGCAGCATATCTGCTGCAGCTCCTCCTGCTGCGGCAGCCGCTCCTGCTAGGTAGTCCGCGGCCGCATAGTCCTGTGTGGAGAAGCCGCGGGTGGAGACGAGTGGTGCGCGCGTAGTGTCGTGGAGACTTCTGGGCCCTCTGGGGTCGAAAGCAGACAATCCCGGTGCACGCTTAGTGTCCGCTCCGTTCGCAGCTTGGCGAAGCAGTCTTTCTGCGTCGCCTACCACCGTCGCTGCTGCCGCGCCCGAAAGAGCAACCTCTGGGAGGGGGCGCGCAGGCTCGTTACCGGGCCTCAGCTGAACCGAGCTGGATCCTCGCGGACGCACTACACCTGTTTTGTATCCTGCAGAGCCCGACACTCCTGATGGCTTCCCGCGGATGTCGCTGGCTTGATTTGTTTGCTGTGCCAGACCGCGTGCGAGCTGCACGCTCTGTGACGTACTTTGCTGCACAGATTTGTTCTGAGGGTGCTGGTTCCCCAATGTTGGTTGCGGCTTCGCAGGCGGGTAGCCGAGGAGGCTGGCTCCGTTGCTGGAGCGAAGCTGGGCCGCCTGTGTTCTTCCTGTCCGCTTGGACGGTGTCAAACCCCGTAGAAGGGCCTGCTGCTGCTGCTGGGAGTGGTGCGGCTGTTGCTGACTGTTGTGCTGCTGATGCTGCTGTGTCGGGTTCGGCTGTAGTCTTCCGTGTGATGAATGCGAACAATCGACTCCCGTAGCAAAATACTTCGCTTGAATCGCCTCTACCGATCTCTCTTGAGTTGTCCGTTTACCGTCGACTCTATCTTGTAGGTGCCTGGAGGCGTTCTGCAGCATATGACGCAAAGTGGCCGGTTTGTTCTCCCCTTCAAGCGCCCCTGTCCCTTGCAACACCCTTCCGCTGTTGTTACTGTTCTTGGCGCTGCCGCTGCCGGTGCCCTTGACTTGAGTGTCTTGTTGTTGTGCGCCGTCTGCGCTGTTTTCCGCCGGCTTGGAGTTGCGCGCAGCGGTTGGCGAGAGCGGTTCAGAACGGACTGACTGCGGGGTATGCGAGGATATAAAGTCTGTGTACGGCTGCCTAGTTCGTAGTTGGGTCAACCCTGACTCAGATACGGAGTTTGCGTTCGACGCCATTTGCACCTGTCCCGGCCCGACGCTCTCCATGATGGCTAGGAATCTAGCCCGCAGCCGCGGGTGCGGTTTGTCTGACGGCTGAAGGAAGGAGAACCCGCAGACTGAACACCGGAATAGCGAGAAGGGTGCACACGAGGCTTGTACAGCGAATGTACGGCGTACGTGGAATATCGGCATTTGAGGACACGAGAGGTAGTGCTGGCGGATAAAAACAGGCGGTCTTGGTGAGTCATCACTCTATCGCCACCTTCGATAAAACTGAGTCAACCGGCGTGTGTCTGTCAGGTAGATCATCCGTAGAGCTACCCCATTCATAACTCGCAAGCTGGCTCTTGGCAGATTCTTGTGCGCTCTATGCCGAAAGAACCAGCTTCGCGGATCGTCGTCAAGGTGTCTCACGCTTTGCGCCGTGAAGCGCCGAGATATAATAGCAGGCGGCGTCCGCAGCTCGACGCACGGCACGGAAAGCAGGCCCAGGACGCGTGGCAGCGCCCTACTCCAGCTAAGCGGGCGACCTCAGGAATGAGAACCCGCCACGGCCACAACACGATCATGAAGCAGCAGCCGCGTAGGCTTCATATTCACTACGGGAAGCCAATTTGCGCAAGCGATCGCAATAGGGTATGGCGCAACGGTGTTGCAGCCGCATGAAGACAGGATAGGGCGCCACACAAGAAAGTCCAGCTGGCAGCCCTCTCAACAGATCTAGCCGCCTGGAAATTGACGAGACATTCTAGGCAGCAGGGGCGTCCAACCGTGTTCAAGGCGTACTAGAGCACAGGAAGCGGGAAGAAAGTTGTTCGCCACGTGGAGCCAAGCGGTCGGTGAGGGACGACGGCGCTGACGGCAGACTGCATGTCCGGCCTCTTACGGCCGCGGACTTGCTGTGCCAGAACAAGCAAAAACCTCCTCAAGGCGTTCGTCCCTCGGTAGTCGCAAAACCACTATGTCCTTCCACTGCTGTGGCCCGTCTTCGGCCTGCGTCTCAGTCGGCATGCTACTGCTTAGGGATGTGCCGCTGTAACTTTTCGTACACATGCATACATTCACTACACTCTAGGCAAAAGAATACCTGCTCAGGTGTGGCGGGTATAGAGGGCAGGGCGCAGACATGTCCGTTCTGCGTGCCATCTGCATCCCTCTGTGACGGGCACATATGGAAGCCTGTTAGAGCGGAACACCCATGCGACAGGAGTGTCTTGTTGTCGGTCGCTCCCTGACGTACCCTCATCTCACACTGCTGTACAGCTGAGCACCAAACGCTCGCTTTCAAAGTATGCCTCACTGTTTCCCGGCGGCAAATGACTCCAGCGCAGCCACGGTTGTGGAGACTAAGTCATGCAGGCTTCACTACAGGACCTAAACAGGTCAGAGCAGCGATCCCATGAAGCGAGAGAGCAGACGCCGTCACCAGGTCAGCTACGGGGAAGCGTGAGGAATTCGGCGGCGAACACGTCGCATACGGCCGTCAGCCCCTCCGCAACCCTCATACGTTTCGACACACTTGAGCGAACGGGCACCCGGTCGGGGGGTCTTACGTTGTAAAGACGGACCCAAAGCAGTGGCTTCCAGCCGTCAAGGACTCGCAGCTTTGTGTAACTAGAGTATTAAATGGACTAGAGCATCGTGTTGCCCCAGCGCGGACGCAGGAACCCACCAGGTAAATATCCGGGCATAGCGAGTCCTGGTCTTCGCACGTGGAGAACTTCGACGGTAGAAGGGACGGATCAGACGGCCTCAACTCAGTGGCGGAGTGAGCAAAGGGACAGTAGTACCTGTCACACCAAGCATTGGCCTGGAACTGTTTACACATTACCTGGACAAAAAAGCCGGCAAGAGACATACGCTAGCACTGGTAAAGCACGGGCAGCAGGTAGTACTTTACAGACGCGCTGTTCGTCTTCGCAAGCAGGTAACGAAAAGACGTCCTCTTCTATTGCACACCCTTTCGGATACGGTCAGGATATTCAAGGTCTGTCGGGGCATTGCCGCCGGGTTTTGTCTGGTGCCAGGGCTATAAATAAGGGAGGGACGCTGTTTAGTCAGCTCTGTCGCGCGTGTAGTAGGCCGGGGCCGTTTTACGTGACGCAGGGTATCAGTTTTCACTCGCAGGCCAATGGGACCTTGAGCAAGACTTATGCTGCCGGAAGAGGAGCTGCACCACGTTAAGGAGGCGTGAAGCCTAAGGCCTGGCGTCTAGAGAGCTGTCGAGCAGCTGGAAGCTGATTACGCTTACGAGGAGCAGAGCTCACCGTTTTATACGTCTGCGGGTGATAGACCTGCTCTTCCTTGGTGTGAGCAAATTTGCAGTTTCTCTTCTGTTTACAGTTCGATTTTGCGATAGTCCTTCCGCGTCCATCCTTGACGAATTGCAGATCGTGACAGAGTTCCGGATGATAATTATATTTCCACGGCGGCCGGCGGGTCCAGCGCAGATCGTGGCTGTACTGACACCTGTAATGAGCCACCAGTTGCAACAATGACACGTGTGGCGCAGCATTGAAGTCGCGAGCGTCCTAACGCGGTACGGTTCTGACTTCTTTATGCTTTGTATCCCCCAGCGGCGAGACTGCTGTTCTTAGTGGTTCGGTTGCTCATTTGTCAGTCAGCAGCAGCAGCCGCACACGCCAATATTATGAACTCTAGTGCTTACTGTGGGCGTCGAGAGTTCATCACTGTCTACTGTACTATCGGTGCAATAGCACATTTTCGCGGAGCGCAGCAGCAGAAAGCAGAAGTGCACCAACAAAAGAGACAAGTTGTGAGGCTTCCCAGGCTCTACCTCAAGCGCGCTCTGCTCGCACAACAGCCATTACGTTAACTCGTATGTCGCTTGCATAGGAACTACTTGTTGTTTTTACTTGTCTGCAAACTCGCAGCGACCTTGCTTCACATATCGCTCGCAGATCTTGGTGCGAAATTTGTAGAGGTTCTCGTCGTCAAGCGTAGGCGGCAGCGCCATGTTCCGTCGACTCGCGGTGCTGATATAAAATATCACCTCCGAACTCTGCAGTTTTAGCGTAACAAACAGAGTGGCCCTCCCACATCAGCAGGGCAATGACACAGAAGACGAACGAGGCCGTCAATAGCGCGTACACACACGCACGCGTGAGTCCCCTGGACACCTGCGAAGGTGACACAGTGGAAAAAGGCGGCGTGTGCTGAGGTGGTCCACGAGCTGCCTACGGCAGCTTGCCCCGCGGGAGAAGGAGTCGTACCGACGATATTACAGCTTTCCTGAGGCTGCATTGAAAGAGAGCACACTTAGGTGCCCCTGAATGCGCTGATGACGCCGCGCATTGAGTCTGCTGTGCTGCGATCACCATCCGTGTGCCTTGTCCCTGCGGTTGTGTAATTTGAAGAATTCGAAGACTGTGGAGCACATTTTGAGAAGGGGTCAGCAAATGGGAATAAGCGCCACACAAGACTGGACAACAGAAGACAAAGAAGATAAAACGGGAGTAAACTGCAATGCCGGCAATGTCGTCTAGGCCGTTGAGCGGCTGGAGCAGAAGCATCCTCTTTCTTCCACAACCACCAGATCCGATCCCAGCGCGCGGCTGCTTCCCGTCTGCGCGGGGACGGTAGAACGACGCAAAGACCAGAAAAAAAACGGACGCTGGGGACAGGTTCCAGGTGCAATAGCGACTCTGCTAAGGCGCCAGTTCCTCGATTAGCGGGCACCCGGGTGTGTCCTAGACAACTGGGATATCCTGATTCAAGCAAATCATGCCCAAAAACGGCCCATAGCGACTTCTTCATGATGTGCCGCCGCGCAGCTCCTGACACCGCTGCGACTGCCAAGTAACGTGACGCGAGCGTCTTCGCCTCCGCATCTTACACGTGCCAGTGCGCCCACCAGGACCGCAGCTCAGCCAGCTTA
>SJYA01004019.1:12149-40861 GCA_006410615.1 Neotragus moschatus | reverse complement strand
AATGACAAGTGTAAGTAGCCATCAAATCTAGAAGGGCATATTTTTAAAACAAGATTATTCTGTAAAATGTTTTTAAAGCAAGATGACTTGGTAAAATTGCCTGCAAATAAAGTTAAATGCCAAGATGGAATGTATAACTTTTTAGAAAAAATACAAAGTACAAAAACTGACCCCGTTAGAGAGAAAAGATCTAAAGAGGCCAGTTACCACTGGAAAAAAATACAGACAGCAGTTAAGGTCACTAACTCCTCCCAACACCATTTGCACAGGGGAAATATACCAAGTTTTAATTAGATCAGTTAATAGCAACACTACTTAAATCATTTAAGAGAAGAGGCAAAGGTGGAAAACTTCCAAATTCTATGACAAGTAAAAACCCCTATAACCTGACAGAGCTTTTATTAAAGAACCAAATTACTGATCAATGTCATTTATAATTATAGACACACCAAAATCTTAGGTAAAACATTATGTAGCAGAAGCAAATAGCATGTTTCGAAATCGTGCCTCATGACCAAGTGGTTGTTTTACCAATAACGGGAAGGTGGTTCAATATTAGAAAACATATTCGTATGATTTATTAGGTGAATAAAGACTAAGCAAAAAATCTGATCACTTCAAAACAGAACAGACTTTTTACATTAATTAAACATATTTGTGCAAAAATACTCGATAAAATATCAATTGGTGTGCCCAAAAGCTAGCACAAAACTCAGTGGCTAAAACAAACATCCTTCCAGCTAAAGACAGGAAGAAAATAGCGGGGCATGCCCCTCTGACCTGTTAGAATTGTACTTAGGAGAAAGGAAAAAAATAGAGGCACAGGAACTGGAAAACAGAAGAAAACAAAATCATTTCTACTTTCAGATGATTTGCACAATAATTTGCAAAATTAAATATTTTGAAGATACCCCCAAATCAAAGGAAAACGTCTTATAGAAAAGGCACGGGGGCTGTGTGAAAGTGAAAGTCGCTCAGTTGTGTCTGACTCTTTGCTGCCCCATGGACTATACAGTGCATGAATTTTCCCAGGCCAGGATCCTGGAGTGGGTAGCTGCTCCCTTCTCCAGGGGCTCTTCCCAACCCAGGGGTGGAACCGGAGTCTCCCACACTGCCGTTCTTTACCCGCTGGGCCAGTTTCTCCAGGGCAGTAAAGTAGCATGCTATAAAGGCAACATTTAAAAGTCACTAAGAACGTAAGATGGAGTAGCTCCCCCTATTTCTACCACTAAAACTCCTGGACACTGTATATAAAACAAAAGTAAGGCGCCTCTAAGAGGTCGAGAGGCAGAGACAGCCTGACTTGGGGACCCAGAGAGTGACACAGCCGTGCGTTCTCTGGGCGTCGATACTTTTGCCTCACACATCCTAGGCTTGGAGCCGGAGACACAGACAGTCTGGACATGTGATACAGCAACAACACCACAGCCACAAAACCCCTGCTTTCTGTGGCCGAGGGCCGAGGAAAGGGGCAGCCCTGCAACAGTTGGACAGGAGCTGCCCTGCTCCAAGAAACACCAGAAGAACCTGTGGCCCGCCTCGCTCACATCGGTAAAGACCACTCCCACCCCCCAGGGGGGAGACAACCCTCAACTCCTCGTGGGGTGGGTGTCAGAGGGGTGCAGTGAGGAGGGAGGGTGCTCAGCCCCACCCACCAGGTTGGGAGGGAACCCCACTTGCATCAAGAGTAACAGCAGCCTGCCCACACCGGGAGTCGAGGGAGGTCCAGTGGGGACCTGGGCACGTGGTCTGCCTCCACTGACCTGCAGCACCGAGAGACGGGGAGCACAGTGCCCTCCCCTCCCCTCCCGAGCAGCGTGAGAAGGAAAAGAAGGTGCCACCAGTAGACCTGCTCTGCAGCTGACACAGGCTCACAGGAGAGCCCCTCTCCTAATATAACACAAAAATGTCTAGGCTTCACTTGGAAAATCACTTGTCAGACCAAGAATTGGGACGCTCTTAAGCTGAAGGAGAAAGACAGCCACCTGAGGACAGAGGTGTTAGAGTGGTCTGAGAAAACTTGGAGAGCGTCCCTGATAAAAAGGCTCCAATGAGCAATTATACACACACTGAAAACAGTGAAACAAAGAAACCAAAAGCAAAGAAATACGGATATAAAGAAAAGCGAATAAGAAGCTTAGAACGGAATAATACAGCAGAAAGAAAAAGCACCGTGGGGTAGGGTGGGTTCAACATCAGGATAGAGAGGGGAGGATCCATGAACTGGAAGATGAAGCAAATTTAAAAACAAACAAAAATAATCAGCACGTCAGAGAGAAAGTTGCCCGAAAAGAAAAGAACAAAGCCTCAGGGACCTGTAGGAGGATAGCAAAAGTCTAAAATGTGGGTTATTTTGTTCCCAAAAAGAGAAGTAGGGAGGGGCTGAAAAGTACTGGCAGAAATAATGACTGGAAACTACCCAAATTGTCAAGACACAGACATCGACAGAGTCAAGAAGATGAAAGAGCCTCAAACAGGGTAAAGCTACAGAGGCCTGTGTCAAGATCCATCATAATCAAACTTCTGAATGGTAAATACAAGGGAAAAATTGGAAAGTGGTCTGAGAAAAACACATTACTTGGAGATAAAGCAGTTTGAACAACAGTGGATTTCTCATGGGAAACCATGGAGGTGAGAAGGAAATACTATTTCAGGTCCTGAGAGGAATGAGCTGCCAACCCCAAATCCTATCCTCAGTGAAAATCTCTCTCAAGAATGAAAGGGAGCCAAGATACCTCAGATGAAGGAAAACCAAGAGAGGCTGTCACCAGGAGACTGACCCTGGAAGAACGGCTCAAGTAAGCTCTTTAAGCAAACAAACAAACAAAAAAATTATGAAGGCCCCTTAGAGTACCAAGAAGGAAGAGAGTACAGTGAACAGAAATGTGGGCAAACGCCACAGACTTCCCTTCTCCTTCTGGGTCTTAGAAATTACATCTGCTGCCTGCAGCAAAATCACAACAGTCTCTGATGCGCCGCTCAAAGTATGCAGAGACGCTATTGAGGCAATTTTATGTGTGATTAACCGTGGAGATAAAGGGCTGTAAAGAGAGGGAGCCTTCTGCACTTCATACACTACAGATAAATCAAAATGGAATCCTAGAAGATGTTCAAATAACCCACGGAGGAAAGACGGGAGGAAGTAAACAAAAAAACCCCAGGGAGGAGGAACAGCAAACAAGGATTAAAGTTGCAGAGTTAACTCCTCGCACACCAGTAGCTGCATGAATATGAACACGCTGATTAAGATACAGACAGTGGAGGAGTGAGTTACAAAGCACGACCCAGCCACGTGCTGTCTGCAAGAAACTCACTTCAAATACAACGATACTGGCAAGTTGGAAGCAGAAGGATGGAAAAAGATGTACGGCGTAAACATGAATCAAAGGGGAGCAGGAGTAGCCAAATTGATATCGGAGATCATGGCATCCGGTCCCATCACTTCATGGGAAATAGACGGGGAAACAGTGGAAAGAGTCCGACTTTATTTTTCTGGGCTCCAAAATCACTGCAGATGGAGACCGCAGCCAGGAAATCAAAAGACGCTTACTTCTTGGAAGAAAAGTTATGAGCAACCTAGATAGCATATTCAAAAGCAGAGATATTACTTTGCCTACTAAGGTCCGTCTAGTCAAGGCTATGGTTTTTCCTGTGGTCATGTATGGATGTGAGAGTTGGACTGTGAAGAAGGCTGAGCGCTGAAGAATTGATGCTTTTGAACTGTGGTGTTGGAGAAGACTCTTGAGAGTGCCTTGGACTGCAAGGATATCCAACCGGTCCATTCTGAAGGAGATCGGCCCTGGGATTTCTTTGGAAGGAATGATGCTGAAGCTGAAGCTCCAGTACTTTGGCCACCTCATGCGAAGAGTTGACTCACTGGAAAAGACTCTGATGCTGGGAAGGATTGGGGGCAGGAGGAGAAGGGGATGACCAAGGATGAGATGGCTGGATGGCATCACCAGCTAGATAGACGTGAGTCTGAGTAAACTCCAGGAGTTGGTGATGGACAGGGAGGCCTGGTGTGCTGCGATTCATGGGGTCGCAAAGAGTCGGACACGACTGAGCGACTGGACTGAACTGAAAGCAGGTTTCAAAGCAAAGAAAATTACCAGGCGCTGAGAGGGACACACCATAATGGTGTTAAGGTCAGTCCACCAAGAAGACAGGGGGCTTCCCGGGTGGCACAGTGGTGAAAAATCTGCCTACCAATGCAGGAGACACAGGAGACTTGAGTTCTATCCCTGGGTTGGGAAGATCTCCTAGAGAAGGAACGGATTTATCTGTAGTGAATGAAGTACAGAAGGCTTCCCTCTCTTTACAGCCCTGGAGAAGGAAATGGCAACCCAGTCCAGTATTCTTGCCCGGGAAATCCCATGGACGGAGGAGCCTGCCGGGCTACAGTCCAT
The DNA here is from genome assembly GCA_006410615.1 of Neotragus moschatus. Classification (NCBI taxonomy): domain Eukaryota; kingdom Metazoa; phylum Chordata; class Mammalia; order Artiodactyla; family Bovidae; genus Neotragus; species Neotragus moschatus. The sequence goes on along the minus strand of SJYA01004019.1, from coordinate 36,455 downwards.
GGGGTCACAAAGAGTCGGGCACGACTTAGTGAGTAAACAAGGACAGCCAGGAAGACGCAGAATCCTAAATTTGGATGCAGTGAACGACAGTGCTGCAGAGTCGGTGAGACGAAACCCTGTAGAATAGGAAAGGAAAAAAGACCAACTACACCTGGCGTTGGAGACTTCCATAGCACTCTCTTGACAACTGACAGAAAAGCTATACAGAAAATCAGGAAGATAGAACAGCGCCCAGCAACACCACAAACCAATAAGATCTTATAAGACGCTCTGGCAAACAAAAGCAGAATACGTTCACTTTTCAAGTGCCCACAGAAGTATTGACAATACACCAGGATAGAACACATCCTTGGCCATGAAATTTATTTCAACAGCCTTTAAAAGAATTAAAATCACACAGGGTGCTCTCGGACCACAGTGGAGTCAAACTAGGAATGAGTAACCAAATGAAAACAGGAAAACATCCGAACATTTGAAACCTGAACAACACCCTTCTGAATAATCCATGGGTCAAAGATGAAAATCTCCAGGGAACTAAAACAAATACTTGAGCTGAACACGGATGGAAGTAGAATTAATTTGTGGAGCACAGATAAAGTGGGGATGAGAGATAAATTGGTAACACTGAACGCACATGTTGCAAAGAGGGAAATTCTCAGATCAGTAATCATCGGAGCTCCCACTTCAGTCAAGAACCTGAAAGCAGGAGAGGACAGTGGAGTCACAGTGAGCAGAGAGAAATTAAAAACAGGAATGTCACGAAGACGTCAGCTTTACCCAAACTGATACACAGGTTGAAGGCAATGCCTATCAGTCTCGGAAAGAGTTTTTCCTATATACAGATAAGATCATTGTAAAATTTATATGGAAAGGCCAAGGTACTTAAAACTGCTAAACTTTACATTTTGAAAAGGAATCAAGTGGGAAGAATTGGCTGACCTGACTCATTTTCATTTCTGATTGTGGTGGGCTACATGCAGAATAGAAATCACCACCCTAATCACTGAAGTGTGTCGTGCGGTGGTGCCAAGTACGTTCACATGGCTGTGCAGCGAATCTCTGGAACCCTTTTCATCTTGCAAAACTGAAACTCTGCCCCACTAAGCAGCAACTTGTCCTGTCCCCTCTACTCAGCCCCTGGCACCCACCATTCAACATCTGTCTCAGTGAATTTGGCTACTCTTGGGACCTCATATAAAGGAAATTGTGTGGTTCAGTTCAGTTCAGTCGCTCAGTCGTGTCCAACTCTTTACGACCCCATGAATCGCAGCACGCCAGGCCTCCCTGTCCATCACCAACTCCCGGAATTCACTCAGACTCGCGTCCATCGAGTCAGTGATGCCATCCAGCCATCTCATTCTCTGTCGTCCCCTTCTCCTCCTGCCCCTAATCCCTCCCAGCATCAGAGTCTTTTCAAATGAGTCAGCTCTTCGCATGAGGTGGCCAAAGTACTGGAGCTTCAGCTTTGGTATCATTCCTTCCAAAGAAATCCCAGGGCCGATCTCCTTCAGAATGGACTGGTTGGATCTCCTTGCAGTCCAAGGGACTCTCAAGAGTCTTCTCCAACACCACAGTTCCAAAGCATCAGTTCTTTGGTGCTCAGCTTTCTTCACAGTCCAACTCTCACATCCATACATGACCACTGGAAAAACCATAGCTTTGACTAGATGGACCTTTGTTGACAAAGTAATGTCTCTGCTTTTGAATATGCTGTCTAGGTTGGTCATAACCTTCCTTCCAAGGAGTAAGCGTCTTTTAATTTCATGGTTGCAGTCACCATCTGCAGTGCTAAACTGTGAAACTGTGTAGTATTTGTCTGTTTTTAGTATTTGTGACTGGCTTGTTTCTCTTAGCATGAAGTCCTCTGGCTTCATCCATGTTGTAGCTGGTGTCAGAATTTCCTTCTTTTTTAAGGCTAAGTAATAAATATCCTATTGTATTGAAGTTCCAATACTTTGGCCACCTGATGCGAAGAGCTGATTCATTGGAAAAGACCTTGATTCTGGGACAGATTGAGGGCAGAAGGAGAAGGGGGCGACAGAGGATGAGCTGGTTGGATGGCATCACCAACTCAATGGACATGAGTTTGAGCAGACTCCAGCAGATAGTGAAGGACAGGGAAGCCTGACGTGCGCTGCAGTCCACGGGGTCACAGAGAGTCAGACACAACTTAGCAACTGAAAGACAACATCCTATTGCACATACAGACCACATTTTGTCTGAAAAGTCATTTGCTGCTGGACAGTTATTTGAGTTCTTGCCAACTTTTAACTTTTGTGAATGATGCTCCCATGACTATGGTATAGCATGTGTGCAAAGCCCTGTTTAGACCCTGCTTTCAACTCTTCTGCGTAGCCACTCAGAAGCAGAGTCAGTGGGTCACATGACAACTGTTGTTATTCTTTGAGGAAGCTCCACACTGTTCCACAGCAGCTACACCACTTTGCAATTCCAGCAGTGCACAAGGCCCAAGTTTCTCCACATCCTCGCCAACACTTACTGTTTTCTGTGTTTCCAACAATAATGGCTGTGAGATGACATCTCAGAGTGACTTACTTACATTTTCCTGGTGATTCGTGATGTTGGAAATCTTGGCACGTGCTTGGTGACCATTCGTGCCTCTTCTTTGGGGAAATGTCTGTTCGATACTTGACCACTGTTTTGATCATGTGGCTTGGTTTTGTTGTTATTGCTGAGTTATGGGAGTTCTTTATGTTTTGATAATAACCTCATACAGATACACGATTTGAACACTTTCTCTCCCATCTTGGAAGTTGCTTTTTCACTCTGTTGATTGTTTTTTTTGATGCACTCCAAGAGGACGTGGCAAACCCACTCCAGTTTTCTTGCCTGGAGAATTCCACGGACTGGCTATAGTCCATGGGGTCACAAACAATCAGACGTGACTGAAGTGACTGAGCGCACACATCTGATTTTAAGAGTTTTTAAAACTAGCTATTGTATTCAAGGCCAGTATTGGCAGAGAATACCAGAAGACAAACAGGGAATCCACAAATAGGTGCACACAGACATGTCTATTGATCTTTGACAAAAGTGCAAAACAATCTAATGGAGAAAAGATAACGTTTTCAGCAAATGCTGCCAGGGCAAAGCCCAGAACCCAACCCAAACAGAAACTCAATTGGTTTCTTGCATATGATTTCACATCAAAACGGATTGCAGACTTGAATGAAACCCTGGGAAACAAATACAGGAGAATATCTTCAGAACTCAGGGCTAGGCAAGGGATTCTTAGACTCACCCCTAAAAGCACACCTATAGTAGGAAGAACTCACAATTTGGAACTCATCAAAATGAAAAACCTTTGATTAGTAAAAGATGGCTCAGCTGGTAAAGAATCTGCCTGCAGTGTGGGAGACCTGGGTTCGATCTCTGGGTTGAAAAGATCCCCTGGAGAAGGGAAGGGCGACCCACTCCAGTGTTCTGGCCTGGAGAATTTCATGGGAGTTGCAAAAAGTCGGACACGACTGAGCGACTTCCACTTTCCATTAAAAGAATGTGAAAAGAAAAGCTATAAAGTGGGAGGAATTACTTGCAAGCTGCATGTTTGACAAAGAACTAACATATATAAAGACCTCTTAAAACCTAATAGCAAAAAAGATCCAATTAGAAAATGACATAAGAGATAGTTCGTAAAAGAGGCTATTTAGATGGAAAACATGAAAATATATTCAACATCATTCACCATTAGGGAAACATGTAATGAAACTGCAATGAGGGATCACTACCCACCTATCAGATGCAAATATGCAAATTAGCAAAGCACGGAACGCAGGCGAGCGCGCAGAGAAGCGGGACCCTCATACGCAACTGGCGGGAGCGTGTGATGACCGTGTTCAGTCGTGTCTGACTCTTTGTGATCCCAAGGATTGTAGCCACCAGGCTCCCCTGTCCACGGAATTCTCCAGACCAGAACAGTGGAGTGGGTTGCCATTTCCTACTCCAGGGATCAAATCGTCTTTTGAGTCTCCTGCACCGGCAGGCAGATTCTTTTATCACTGGGCCGTCTAAAATGACGGTGGACCTGTCAAAAGGAGTCCGGCAACATGTAACCTTTCATATGTCTGGCATGTTGGCATGTTTCCAGGGTTTATCCACAGGGCCAGCGTGTGCCACGACTTCCATCTTTTTATAGGTGGCCCCATATTCCATCATGAGTGTGTTCCCCATTTTGTTGGTTCAGTCATCTGTGGATGGATATTTGAGCTGTTTCCACCTTTGGGGCATTTTGAAGAGATGTGTTAAGAGCATTTAGGCACGGATCTTGCCAGGGATGCTGAAGCTTCTGGACCTGGATCCGGGGACATCATGCAGCGCTGTGGATGTGCCGCCAAATATCCACTGGAAGGTGGTTCCAGTGGGGAGTCTCATGCGTGTGATTTCACCGCAATTTTAAAATCCTAAAAAAGAAAAAGAACAGAGGGGGAAGAAAGGGCTCAGAGCTAAGCTTCAAGAGGTGCTCATAAGCTAAGATGGGGCAATTTCAGCATCATTAAACTGATGAACTCTGATGGATGGAACACGATGACTGTGTTTAAATCCTTGAGTCTGTATTAACGTGGAACACTGGTCACTGCTGGAGTATGTCGGGTTCCTACTCATTATTTTGAAAATTGCTAAATAAAGGGAAAGAAATAAGTATGTATCCCTGCTTTGTCTATAAGAATTTGACTTCTGGGTGAAGAGATAGGTGAAATGGGAGGTTTCTTGGGATAAAAATAGTGTAGCTGTCAAGTATAGAATTAATGTTAGAATTAGAAGGTCATTGTTTTCAACCCTTTGTGGATTGATGGGCTTGCTATGATCATCAACAGTTGCTAAAATCAGAAAAAGAAATACCCAGCAGACACCAGAGGGGCTTCCCAGGTGATGCTCGTGGTAAGGAACTCACCTGCAGTGCAGGAGACGCAAGCGATACGGATTCGACCCCTAGGTCAGTAAGCCCTTAAGAAGGAAATGATAACCCAGCATCCTTGCCTGGAAAATCCCATGGACAGAGGAACCTGGTGGGCTACAGTCCGTAGGGTCGCCAAGAGTCGGCAGCGACAGAGCACGAACACAGCAGACACCAGGCGTCCCTGATGGAAGCCCAGCCCAGCCCTGCGTGTGAAATCCTCCTGCCAGAAATGAAAACCCAATCTGATATCAAGCCTCAAAATCTAACTCCAGCTTCACAAGAGCCTTGGGGCCAGGGCGATGCATTTATCATCAGAATCCAGTCCCAGAAAGAGCACCAGGAAAGTAAACCCAATTTCTTTCCCCAAAATACTGTGAACGAAGGAGGGTGGGGGTGGCAGGTCTTTGGATCAAAAAAAAAAAAAAAAGTTTTTAGAGACACATGGACCAGTCTCCAAGTAGATTTTACTTGGATTCAAATTCAAACCAACAAAATTAAAAATGTAGCTAGTTGGTCAAATTGAAACATATTATTGTATATTAGATGTGGATATGTTTAAAAAGACCTTTCTTTTAGCGAGGCATGCTAATATATTTACAGATGAAATCTAATCACAATTTTAATTAAATGTTTACTTTAGGAAAGATGAGTAAATACAAGGAAAAAAAAAGAAAACCCTCTCTGCCTCTCTCCTCAGGCAGACGCTGCTCTCTGCTCCAGGCTGGTCTGCTGCGGTCGCTGCCACTGCGCCCCAGTCCCTGGGGTGAGTATGGACTCCGCACCTGGCTTCCCGGAGCCGCGGTCTGGCTCCAGAAGGAACTATGCTCCCGTGCCAAAGGGAAGGGTACCCACATTCTGTCTACCGGGGAAAGTGGCTCATGGGAGGCGCAGGAGGAGTATGACGTTCTGAAGGGCAGCAATGGGTTGCATTTCTGAGCCCAGGAAGCCAGAGGGCAGAGGAGCAACCTGTGGAGGGGTCATGACCTCTGCACTCCAGGCTGTTCACAGTGGACCAGAAGCCCTGCAGTCACAAAGGCACTCAACTCTGAGTGCTCACTGGAAGGACTGACGCTGAGGCTGGTGTCCTAATTCTTGGGCCACCTGATGTGAAGGAGCCAACTCACTGGATAAGACCCTGACTCTGGGAAAGACTGAGGGCAGGAGAAGAGGGGGACGACAGAGGATGAGACGGTTGGATGGCTTCACTGACTCACTGGACGTGAGCAAACTCCGGGAGACAGTGAAGGACAGGGAAGCCTGGCAGTCTGTGGGATCACGAGTCAGACATGACTTAGTGACTAACATCTACAACCACAGGTCCTGCAGAAGCTATGAGATTCCGGCCATGTTCCTCCCCATCCTTGCTGTGCGATACGGGACACCTCATTGGCCTCTCTCAGCCTCAGTTTTCTCGCCTGTAAGTGGAAATGACTGGGACTTGGTTGACAGGGTTGTTGGGGACAGTAAATACGGTAATGCTGATAAAAGTCTCAGCACAGTGCCCACAATCTGCAGTGCCCACTGTGGGGAGTGGCCCTTCTCACGGGCAGGTGGGTGGCCTCTGTGTCTGCAGTTGTTTCTGTAGGAGGTTGTATCTAATGTCCTCTTGTCTCATCAGACTGTCAGGGGCTTCTTTTTCCATTGCTTATGCCCCTTTTCATGTATTTTCATCTTTGCAGGACTTTTAATAGGAAATTGGAAAGAGGTCTGTTGGACATTTGAAGCAGGAGCCCAGGGAGTCCAAACCTGGGTGAACAGCCAGAGCAGGGGAGCAGGGCCGAGGGTGAGAAGGGGCAGCGGAGGCGGGGGTAGTGCTCCCTGCAGCCCAGGGGTAAAGGTGTCAACAGGAGGGCTGTTCGTGTAGACCTGCTGCCAAGAGTCTGGCCTGCTGAACCGCTGAAGGGAATCCCAGGGCTGGAAATTCAGAGGCTATGGGGAGCTTCACGTCCCCAGGGGACCTTTGTGAGTCCAGTGCAGGGATGGGGCCGTTTGTGCTGGGCGATCAGTGTGTGGACAGGAAGGAGGAGGATCCAGGGAGAGCAGGCTCGGAAGCCGGGGGCCCCGGGAACAGGACTGGTCTTGTCTGCTGGTGTGTGTGTGTGTGTGCGTCCATCTGTCTGTAAACTGTTTATCTTATCCGTCCATCCGTCATCTGTCTATGAGTCTCTCTACGTCTGTCTGTCCATCCTATCGTCTACCTATCACCTATGTATTCAGTTCAGTGCAGTGCAGTCGCTCAGTGGTGTCCAGCTCTTTGTGGCCCCATAGACTGCAGCACGCCAGGCCTCCCTGTCCATCACCAACTCCCAGAATTTACTCAAACTCAAATTATCTATACATAATTTATCTCTCACTCTCTGTCATCATCCATCTGGGCTTCCTGGGTAGTTTAGTGATAAAGAATCCGCCTGCCAATGCAGAAGACGCAGGAGACACAGGTTCCATTCCTGGGTCAGGAAGATCCCCTGGAGGGAAGATCCCCTGGAGGGGGAAGTGGCAACCCACTCCAGGATTCTTGCTTGGGAAATTCCGTGGACAGAGGAGCCTGGCGGGCTACAGTCCACAGGGTGGCAGAGAGTCAGACCCGACTGATTACCTACACACACATCATCTGTCTACCTGCCAACACTTACCTGTCTATCTCTCCATCCACCTGTCTATCTAAATGTGAGAATGACTGGGGTCCAGGAGAAACCCAACCATTAAAGAGAGCGTGCGTCCTTCCTCTAGCTAGAGCACGTCGGCCTGGGCCTGCAAGGTGTCAGCCCAGTGAGAAACCTGGGTGCGTGTGAGCAGGTGTGAGCGGCAGCTGGGCTGGCAGGGGTGCCGCAGTTTCAGTGTCAGGGCAGAGCGCCAGAGGAGGCCCTCAGAGGGCGACAGCCAGCCAGAGTGATGAACGCACACCTGGGCCTGGCACTCAGGTGAGAGCGAGATGCGCCACAAAGCTCGCACCTCACGCCCCGTGGACGGGGGACAGCTGGAGTGGAAAATAATTACCGGCTTACGTCTCCCTCCTTGATGCAGGCGGAGGGCGGGCGCCGGGCGCTGCGGGCGGGGGGCGTGGCCGGGCGGCACGTGGCTGTTCTCCCAGGCTGCCCCAGCTTGAGGTCACTCCCAGCATACGCAAGGAGCTGGGGCCCAGCTTGCTGAGCCAGAGGCAGCCGGGTGGAGTGCTGAGTAGGGAAGGGTCTTGGCTTCTCTCAGCACGGCCTTGATGGCTTCAGACGAGCAGAAGCTTCATCTGGGATCCCAGGGCCCGCTGGAGCCCTGGGCTGTGATCAAGGCTCCCAGCTCCCTGGCCTCCCCTCCTCGCCCTCTCCCAGTGTCGGCAGACACCTGGTCCATGCTGGACGCCACCCTCCTCTCCACCACCACTGGAAATGGATTTTTACTGATTTTTCCTCTGTTATATTCTTCTGATATTACAGTATTTAAAATTCCTGAGCCTCTGATGAGACACGTCCTCAACAAATGCGTTCATATGTCTGTCTCTGGGAAACAGTCAAAAGATTTGGGGAGGAGAGGCGGCTTTGTGGGGGCAAGAGTTCAAGCCCTCGCCCTGAAACCCATTCAGAATAGCTGAGTGCATTAAAAACTGTGTGGGTCCCAGAGTCCTCGTCTCTAAGTAGGAATTTTCATAGCTAAGGTTTATTGAGTCTTACTATGTGCTCAGTACTTGTCTAAGTGCTTCCTATGAATTATTCATGCGGTTTCAACCCAAGCGGGAGCCGAGCCCAGAGGCCATCGTGGCCTGCCACCATCATCAGCGCTGTCTTCGTCGCCACCACCGTCACCACCGTCAGCATTTTTGTCCAGCCTGCACAGCTGGGTTCCACCCCACCCTCCCGCTCTGGGGCCCCTGCTCTTAGAACTCAAAGGCTTCCGCACTTCTATTTGTGATGGCACACACATCACGCCTGGTGCCTATGTAATGCTCCATAAATGTTTGTTCTCTTGTTCCCTAAAGCGCTTCGTGGTTAAGATGCAATCAGCTCCTTATCCAGCGTCGCTGGCTAGCATGGTGCCTGATATAAAGGCCTCTGAAAAGAGTCGTGTAGATGTGCCCATGCAGAATGCTCTCTTTGTAATTCTGGGTGGACGCGAGATCCCGGAAATTCCTCTTCTGGCCTCGTCCTACTCGGTGCTGGGAGCTGCAGATGGTGGAACAGGGCTGCGAAGGGCTGACAAGGCCTGTCCATCACCCACCTGGCGGGGCTCCTTGGGGACCGTCTGCCTCTCCTGTTCTTCCGTGGGAGCTGACTGCATGGACGAGCAATCTGGCTGCAAACTGTCCAGCAGGGCAGGGACCCAAGCCTAGGGCGGGGGTGCACACCGACCAGGTCCAAGGAGGGTGAAGGGGCCCCAAGACGGCCCGCAGGCCCAGGCTGGAGCCGGGTGGAGGCCCAGGCTGGAGCTGGGTGGAGGCTGCTGGAAGCCCTTCAAGCAGAACCTGTGGGTCCTTGTGATGCAGAGAGGGCTGGCATGCAGACAAGCCGGCTCTGTCCTTGACAGGGTGCCTGTAGCGGCGGGTGTCCACGCGAGGCTGCCCAGGGAAAGGGCTCACCCAGGAGCTTTCAGGGACCGGGGCTGCTGGTGGCTGTGTGCTGGCCCTCTCTGTGAGCTGACAGGGACAGTTTGGAAGGGAAACCACGTGGCCCCACGCCCCCTCCTTGGGGTGCACCCTCTGCAAGTCCCCTTCTTCAGCTTCTGCTCGACACCAACCTATCAGTTTAGCCTTGTGGCCCCCCCTTTGTTCACTGGTGAAAACAAATGCCGTCGGAAACAGGACAGCTGCCGACGGAGCCACAGTGGTGGGTGTATTTCTGGCCCTTTCTTCCTAACCAGCCGGGCAGACCTGTCCTCACGGGGCCTGCCCCGTCACCATGACTGAGGGCCCCCAAGGCCGCAGATCTTCCCCTCCAGGAGCTGCAGAGCAGCCAGCTGGACGCAGGGCACAATGGTTACCCGGTTTCCTTGACTCATCCACCCGGCCCGGGGAGGGGGTCCTCCCATGTGCCCGGTGCTGCCATCTGGACGGGTGTGTGGCAGAGAGCAGGGCAAGGCCCGAGCCCCAGGAGCTTCCTTTCCAGTTGGAAGGAGAAAGGAGACAGAACAATTAGCAACAGGTGAATACATGTGTACCCATGGCGACACACAGGCTGGACCCACACGGGGCGGGATCTGATCTCAGCCTGGGGGTAGGGATGCCCTCGGCAGGACGTGACTTCCAAACTGAGAAGTGGGGGCTGAGAAGGGACACACCGAACAGGACGAGAGAGCCCCCTGGCCACCACGGCGGCAGCGGTCCCGTCCTCGGTGGAGAGAGACGCTGGTGTCCAAGCTGTGAACGCGGAGCCTGCCCAGGGAAGGGGAGTGGCCAGAATAAGCACGGGAAGACAGAAGCGGCCGGGCCAGGGACGGCTGAAGGCTGCTCCTGTCGTGTGGGCTCTGATCTGACACCTGCTGGGAAGGCTCTGCAGGACTTTCAGCACGACGGTCACACGCCAGGCAGAGGGCAGATGGCAGAGACGTGGGGGGGCAGGACTGGAGGCGCGTTGGGGGCTACTGCAGGGGTCCGAGGGGCAGGGAGGCGCCGGCAGTGGCGGGGCCGTGATGGCGTGAGAGGGGCCAGTCCGCTGTGTGCTGAGGCTGCCGCTGATGGGGTATTCTGTCTCTTGAATACAGTGTTCACAGAAAAGAGGCAAGGCCGAGGACCGCCCCAGTGTTTCGTGTGTTTGCTTCCATGGACAGCTGGAGATAGAACAGAGCTGTTTGATGGGGAAGACCAGGGAAACGGAACCTTGTGGGTCGTAGTTGTATCCTGGAAGAATGATGCTGAGTGGGTCTGGAGAGAGGAACGGGAGAGTCTGAAAATTCTTTGAGGGTAATAACAGTCGCGTCTGGATGAGGACATGAAGGCAAGTGAGGGGTCAAGACTGACTGCTGGGGCTCTGCAGCCCGTCCACGGCAGCCTGGCTGGTTGGGGGTGGAGCGCACTCAGGCTCAGAAGCGTGTACTCAGCTTCCACATGCTAAGCACCCCTCTTTGTAAGGTTAGACCAACACAGTGCTCATGCTATTTCCTGAGCACCTGGGAGGAACCAGGTATCCCCCAGATGGCTGGGGAAGTCTGAGTCCAAGCTGCCCACAGAGACCAGCTAAGGAGAGAGGTCATGGGGTGGTGGTGGCCTGGCAGCACTGTTCATAGGTGGCTACACCGTGAGGAGAGACGCAGACAAGACTGGAAGCAGGACTCAGCATAGGAGCAATCTCCTCAGCTACCCAAGAGGGCAGCAGGCTGAAGTCCCTTGTCATTTCCACAGACCACAATCTTGAGGCAATTTACCACATTCAGGAACGAGCCAGTGTGAAGGAAGGGGTTAGGGAGTTTCAGAGATCTGTGTTCAGTCCTGCAATTTACCCCTATTTAGTCTTAGGAAGGTGATTTTAAGTCCTCTAAGCTTTATTTGGAAAGAAAAATAAAAGGATCTAGCACTTAAGATGCAAGTTGCTTTGAAAAGTGCAGATAAAGTGTGAAACACGATGAGTATCTAACTGGGCATGTGGTGCTGATTGACAGATGGCACAGAGAGTGATGACGAGATGACGGTGGTGATGACGGTGATGGTGGTGATGGTGGTGGTGATGATGCCGGTGGTGATGCTGGGGATGTTCATGATGGTGGTGATGACGGTGATGGTGGTGATGGTGGTGGTGATGATGCCGGTGGTGATGTTGGGGATGTTCATGATGGTGGTGATGACGGTGATGGTGGTGATGGTGGTGGTGATGATGCCGGTGGTGATGCTGGGGATGTTCATGATGGTGGTGATGACGGTGATGGTGGTGATGGTGGTGGTGATGATGCCGGTGGTGATGTTGGGGATGTTCATGATGGTGGTGATGACGGTGATGGTGGTGATGGTGGTGGTGATGATGCCGGTGGTGATGTTGGGGATGTTCATGATGGTGGTGATGACGGTGATGGTGGTGATGGTGGTGGTGATGATGCCGGTGGTGATGTTGGGGATGTTCATGATGGTGGTGATGACGGTGATGGTGGTGATGGTGGTGGTGATGATGCCGGTGGTGATGTTGGGGATGTTCATGATGGTGGTGATGACGGTGATGGTGGTGATGGTGGTGGTGATGATGCCGGTGGTGATGTTGGGGATGTTCATGATGGTGGTGATGACGGTGATGGTGGTGATGGTGGTGGTGATGATGCCGGTGGTGATGTTGGGGATGTTCATGATGGTGGTGATGACGGTGATGGTGGTGATGGTGGTGGTGATGATGCCGGTGGTGATGTTGGGGATGTTCATGATGGTGGTGATGACGGTGATGGTGGTGATGGTGGTGGTGATGATGCCGGTGGTGATGTTGGGGATGTTCATGATGGTGGTGATGACGGTGATGGTGGTGATGGTGGTGGTGATGATGCCGGTGGTGATGTTGGGGATGTTCATGATGGTGGTGATGACGGTGATGGTGGTGATGGTGGTGGTGATGATGCCGGTGGTGATGTTGGGGATGTTCATGATGGTGGTGATGACGGTGATGGTGGTGATGGTGGTGGTGATGATGCCGGTGGTGATGTTGGGGATGTTCATGATGGTGGTGATGACGGTGATGGTGGTGATGGTGGTGGTGATGATGCCGGTGGTGATGCTGGGGATGTTCATGATGGTGGTGATGACGGTGATGGTGGTGATGGTGGTGGTGATGATGCCGGTGGTGATGTTGGGAATGTTCATGATGGTGGTGATGACGGTGTTGGTGGTGATGGTGTTGATGATGGAGGTGATGATGCTGGTGGTGATGCTGGGGATGTTGGTGATGGTGGTGATGATGATGATGGTGGTGATGGTGGTGATGACAGTGATGGTGGTGATGGTGGTGGTGATGGAGGTGATCATGCTGGTGGTGGAGTTGATGATGCTGGTGGTGATGCTGGGGATGTTCATGATGGTGGTGATGACGGTGATGATGGTGATGGTGGTGGTGGTGGTGATGGTGATGATGCCGGTTGTGATGCTGGGGATGTTGGTGATGGTGGTGGTGACGATGGTGGTGGCAATGGTGATGGTGGTGGTGGTGGCAGTTGGGAGGGCGATGATAATGGTGACGGTGGCCGTGGTGATGGTGATTAACTGACCACATCAGTGAGAGTAAACATTTGTCAGCAGATGCATCCTTTTCCCAGGAAAATTATACACCGGTTCCAACATTTCCAAACTGCCAGCACTTTTTACTTTATAATGGAAAGAGCTTATTTTTTTTTTTTTTTGCACTTACCCATGTTAATGTTATTTTGAGTGTGAATATACCACTTGATGCCACACATCTCAGTGAAAACTGAAAGTGCAGTCAAACATGGCAAAACGCTCAGACATCCAGCTGTAGTGATGCTCTGCCCATCAAGTACAAGGAAACGTGAGGGCTCCTTTTCTCAGTTTCCGTTCTGTCGTTTGGCATTGGGCTGGCTTGGGTGTTGCAATAATAGCTATCAGGAGATATGAATGTGCACCAGACACTTGAAAAGAATTCAAAGAGAATGGCATATTGTTGCTGGAATCTGATACACGAAGAAAAAACGCAGGCAGGCTGCTGCTCTTGCATGAAGCTAAGTGGTTGCTGGAGGAAGAGCTAGCGTGTCTGCTTGGGGCAGAGTGTCTTTTCTGCACGGACTCTTAGGTGTGATGCAGTCTAAAAATAGCCGAGCTCTGCGCTGGGTTGTCTGGGGAATAGCTTTTGGACTCTCAGCTGCTGCAGCTACAAAAAGCAATATGCTCTTTGGAAAGGTATTAGGCTGGGGTTTTGTTCTGCCAGCGTTGCTTCAGATTGTCTCTCCTGGAACAAGCAGTGCCAAACTTCCCCCTTCCTGAGGGGGTGGAGGAGGAGGAAGGGGTGAATGAGGGGCTGCCAGGCAGATCTTGAATCTGAGCCACACACCTGTGAGGGGCACATGCATGGGCACAGGTGTGCAGTGGGCTCTCACGCCAGAGAAGCTGCTCACACACGCACACACACACAGACACATGCACACACACACGCACACATACACACACAGAGACACATGGACACTCACACAGACACACAGACACACACACACAGACACACACAGACACACACACACAGACACATGCACACACACACACAGATACACAGACACACACAGACACACAGACACAGACAGACACACACCCACACAGACACAGGCACACCCCTAGGTAAGTCAAAACTCCAAACTATCTTTTCAAAGTACACAGCTCATTGGAGCAAAGCTGGAATAGGCCTCTGGTGATTTCTGCTTTTCCAATAATATTTTAAATTGTCAGGAAAGTATATTCATAGTTTTTCAATATCATGTTTGCACAGAAAAACAAATAAGTCCTTTAAACTCTGGGAAGTGAGAAGCAAGTTTATGTGCTTAAATAAGATATTCCAAGTGAAGCTCTGAGCACATTTCCTGGCAAGTAATGAAGACTCAGTCAATACCAGTTCTCCCCATCTCCACCACCACCACCAGCTTCATCACCACCACCACCACCATCACTAGCATCACTGTTATCCATCTAACAAAAAGGTGAAGAGATGTTCTAACACAGCCTGAGCACGTGAGCATCGACTCTCGACATTAGGGGACCTCAGTGAAAGATGGACTTGTGACTCCTCTGGAGCTTGGGATACATGGGGTCTCTCCTGAGTTGGGAGCAGGAGGGTTGGGCTGACCACAGGCCCGGGGCTCTGCACCAAGGCAGCCCGTTGCCCACCTAACGGGGAAGTGGGGTGTGGCTGATCGGCTGTCCAGGTTTAATCTTCCCAGGGTTGGAGGATCATGGTGGGAGATGAACTCTGAATCATTTAGAAGTTTAACCTCAAAGCCAAACACCAAACAAAGGGTTTCTCTGATTTTGTTTTATTTTTCTTGCTGAACTGACGGGCTAAGGCAGGCCACTCTTTCTACTATTTCATGAACAGCATTCGACAAAGCTGAGAATTCTTGCACAATTCCCTTGAAACAGAGCCTGACTGAGTGAGGCCGTGGATGAGCCTTACTGGTGGGATTGTAAGGAAGGAGAGAGGAGGACCCAGGAGAGGTGGGGTGCACCCAAGGAGCCTCTCGAATGAGCTGGGGTGTTCAGACAGCACTTTGTTCCCCTTCCACTCAAGCCCATCCCTGAGACTCAGCTCCTGGGCAGACGGCATTCACGGAGGCAGTCAGGCTCTTACTGCCTGCAGACTGCAGACTGAGGTGAGACTGCAGCTCCCATGTGGCCCTGCCAGCCTCTCTCCCCGTATCTGACAGTGATACAGCCCAGGAGCCCTGGGAGCTGGGGGGTTTCAGAGCAGGTTCTTCTGCATGATGCCCCAGCCTTGGGCCCCCAGGATCTTTAAATATAACCCACGGAGTTTCACTGGTGCCCACTCTCTGAGCCCTTCGTGACTGCCCCTCCCCGGGACTCACAGGGGAAGCGGGTCCCTGAAGGAGCAGGACGAGCGTGGCCTTCCAGCTGGACCAGCACTGCTTCCCTGGTTACCTGGCTCACCTGGAGCCTGGGCCTGCCTGAGACCGGAGTGAATCTGGCTCTGGGTTCCCTCAAGCCTCCTGCCGCCTCTCTGCTGGGGACCTTGGCTGGCCCAGGAGACACCAGCCCTGCTCCCCTGCAGCCGGGGCCTCAGGACAGGAGCCTGGGCTGGAAACAGATGAGGGAGAGCCCCTGATGGACAGCCCAGAGTGTGTGCACCTGCCACTCAGCGCGCCCACACCACGTCCCTGAAGCGCCCGGTGAAGGGTTACGTGGGCCCATGGGGAGGCTGGCCTGAGCAAAGCCGGCCATCATGCAGCCACCAGCGTGATTACTGGGGGCCCGCGATGGGGCCCGCAGGTGACGCGCCCCGTGTCCTGGCCGGGGCACCTCCCTGGATGGGCGGATCAATAAGGAGGTGCTTTCAGTGTGGCCCCAGGGCTGAGGGCTGGGTTCAGTTCAGCAGGGATGCTCTGACTCCCCAGTGCTCTGGGCCTGCCTCCTCCTCCACAGTTTGGGCAGAGGGGTGGCTCAGGGAGAATCTGAGTTTCATAAATAAGATTTTGCTGAAGCACATGGCCCCCCCTCCAGTTTAGATTCCCTTTTCCTTTCTTTTCTCATTTTTTCTTTAATAAACAGAGTTTGGCTATTAATAGAAACAGAGAACATGTATATTTACTGGGTTATATTTAAAGATACTTCCACCAGTAAATGTCTTCTGATGGCTTGTGAGTTGAGCACAGTGTTCTGGAAAGGAATCTAATTTATCCACAGGAACACTCATAATTTCCTCCCGTTTCCACTAAAGATAATGTGAAATATTATTGTTATGTACGAGCTCGTGTTTGACCGTGAGGGCGGTGATGATGTTGAGAATGATGAAAATGATCACAGTGATAAGAACACTGCAGATCTGTGATTAGGGGCCTTGCTTAGCTTTCTGAAAATTGGTCTACATCCCAGCTGTCTTCTCCTGGTCCTGGCTGGGTGGGGAAGTGCCCCTGTCTCCACGCCTCTGGTTAACTGAATTGCGTCAGCTGTTGCGCCCTCGGATGGGTCCATTGCATACGTCGATTCTGCTCCTCAACCAGAGGATGGAGGAGCCTCATTTCCCCGGGAGAAAACGCAGCCTCAGCGACGGAGGGAGGCCTGTCCTGCAGCTGGTGGTGAGCCTCTGAATCCAGAGCAGCTGGACCACAGCCTGACTGTCGTCCTGCGGCACAGAAGTGTTCAGGGATGGCTGTGTGTTCCGTGCAGAACAGATCCTGTGGTGAGTGTACAGCCAAGGGGTGGGATGGGACTGAAGGACACCCTCCCACACCCCAAGCTGTTCACTTTGTCAGGAAGGCTCTCACCCTCTGTTCAGGGCCAACACCTGCCCCTCTGTGAAGCTCCATCACAAAATCCAGGTCCTCTGAAAGTCCCCACTGCTTTCATTGATGGAATTAATCCCTCTAAAGGAAATCAGTCCTGAATATTCACTGGAAGGACTGATGCTGAAGCTGAAGCTCCAGTACTTTGGCCATCTGATGCTAAGAACTGACTCATTGGAAAAGACCCTGATGCTGGGAAAGAATAAAGGCGGGAGGAGAAGGGGATGACAGAAGATGAGATGCTTGGCTGGCATCACTGACTCAATGGACATGAGTTTGAGCAAACTCCGGGAGATGGTGAAGGACAGGGAGGCCTGGTGTGCTGCAGTCCATGGGGTCACAGAGAGCTGGCCATGACTTAGTGACTGAACAGCGATGAGAGCATCCTGGCCCACTTCACCGTATGGATGCTCTGCTCCCCTCTGGGCACAGCTGTGGGGGTGCCATGTGGGCTCTGTGTTTGTCCCTGTCTTCCTCCATCAGCATCGTGAGAGGTGTTTCCCGCCCCCAGACCCCACCAGGGACTCATGGAAAGTCGATGCTGCAGACGGTCTCTGGGATGACTGAAGCCGCGGACAGGTGGAGAGGCGGGTGAAATCTGCAGGGAGGTGAGATGCCGGGCCATGGAGTCTTGTCTGTACTCGGCAGGCCATGGAGAGCAACATGAGCCTTAGGGCAATGCGGGGAGGTGGATTTGGGGAAGGTTCGCAGGATAATTGGGAATGACTTACTGATGCAAAAGGGCCTGAAGGTGTCTGGGACCTGCTGGAAGGCCCAGGGCTGAGCGTTGAGCTACACGCCCTATTGTCATCCCCGCAACTTGACCCCAGATCCTGGTCAGGCAGGGAGGCATGAGGGTGACCCCCTGAAGTGAATGCTAGCTTGATTCTGTACACTTATCTAGGAGGCGGAGCCTGGATTTTTTATTGAGGGGTGCTGCCAGGCAATGCAGTGGAAAGATGGTCAGCTCTGCTGTCCAAGGGCTGGCTTCTGGTCCTGTGCCCAGCTGGCTGTGTCCCACCTGGGCACAGGTTTGAGTACACCCCATCATGGGCTCTGCCCCCTCCTCTAGAGTTGGTTGGGACTCACTGGGGGCAACGAGTGTCTAGAACAGTAGTGGTAGTAAATGGGAAGGAGTGTTATTCACAGCCGTCATTATTAATTATAAATGCATAGGAGTCACTCCTGTCTCCTGCCCTTGAGTCCTCTGCACAATGGCCAAGCAAACTGACAGCTAGATGAATGCTTAAATCATCTCACAGCTTCTCCTCGCTCTGAGCCCTAAGAGATGCAGCTCTCCGCATCCTGTGTTGTCCCCAACCTCAGCACTCCTGAGCGTTCGCCTGCCATCGCCCCTGACGTGGAGGAGAGGTGATACCTGGAGGAGCGCTCTGGCTGTAAGTCTTCATCCTCCTCCTCCCTGGATTGAATTAGCAGCAGGCCAGTACCATGCAGAGCTCACTATCAAATGCCCGTGGAGGATGAAAGGGCACTGACCCTTTGAAAGCAACAATGCATCCGGAGAACAGAGTTACCTCCTCCTCCAGGACATAACTACCCTTTACTCAAGCGGCCACTAATTGACTCCTTCACAAACAGTGTGTGTGATGTTGCACGTGGGTCCCTCGATAGAGCTGGGCATCTGGGCTTCCTGGCAAAATAAACTCTCAGCCCCTCTCCTGCACGTGCAGATAAAGTGCTTTTATTTGAAGAGAGAAGATCAAGAGAAGCTCGTTTTCCTTTTGAGCTCAGTCCATATTGCAGGGCCCTGAACATCCTGCTCTGGGCTCCAAGACGCTTGGCGTGACCAGTCTTCTGGTGGACATTGGTCTGGGCTGGAGGCTGCCTGTGTGGCTGCTCGCTGAATGGGGGTGGCTGATCCCCACTGTGGTCTCTGTCAGAGCCGCTTAGGGTGTCCAGGGGTGTTCTGACCACTCCCGTTCACCCCACGCTCTTGAAGGCTGTGGGCAGGCTGAAATTTATGGAAGCACTGATTGGAGAGGAGCTCTCCCCCTTTCCTGACTACTCCCTCCTGCTTCTCCTCTGTCTCTTTCCGTTTCTCCTCCGTCTCCTCTTCCCCTTTCTTCCTCCACCACCTCCGACACCTCCATTCTCTCCTCCCTCTTCTTCCTCCATCTTCTTCGCCAGCTCCATCTTGTCCATCTCCCCCTCCCCTTTCACTTCGTCCTTGCTCATCACGCTCATCGTCTCCTCCACTCTTTCTTTCTCCTCCTTCTTGACTTCTTCGTCACCCTTTATCCCCTCCAGCCTCTCTTTCTCATCTTTATCTTTGTCATCACCTTTCTTTCCTTCTCCTTCTTATCTTCCTCTGGCCTCTTCTTCCTCTCGTAATGCACACTAAGGTATTTTAATAAAATAGCTTTTAGTTCATTTACTCAAGCTGGCAAACCTAGTATTATAAGGAAGATGCTGGGGTCTGGTGCTGGGTGTTGAGTAGTGATGAGAGATTACTTTGAAAAAAACTTTCTAAAGTGATGTTGGCCTGAGATGGCCCAAGACCCCCAAGATGCCAAGTCTTGAGAGATGTGTGGTCTCCAGAAGATGTCTGTGGTCCTGCGGTCCCTCAGTCACCTTAACCACAGAACCCATCTAGACTTCAGCCTCCTCTGGAGTGAACCTTGGCTCCAAGATCAGGTTCTGACTCGGAATGCTCCGACTCTAGCCTGCACTCCCATTGGAGCTCTGCCCTCACGTCCAGCCTCAGATCCAGCCAAGGATGGATCATCACTCTTGGAAGGTCCTTCACCTCAGCTGCCTTGCTGTCTCTCAACCCAGGAGAGAGCAAGTCCATCAGCTCCCACCCATCAAGAGGAAGCTATGTGATGGCAGCTAGAAGTTAGGTCAGTGGCAGCAGGAAGGGCTGAGAGGCAAAGAGGGAAAGGGATATACCCTTCTGAAGTGGGCAGAGCTGCTCCGTGGCAGGCGGATTGGTCTCTTGTGGCCTCAAGGAACCGAAACAAAACCAAGGTGGATTTTGTCTTAAGAGAGGTGTTTCAGGAAGAGGGACCCCTTCCAGGGCCTGAGAGTGGGCTCTCATCTAATACTCAGAAATGAATTGCCTGAGGAGACACATGTGTTGACAAAGCAAGGGACTTAATTGGAAAGAACACCCAGCTTCCTTTGTGGCTCAGCTGGTAAAGAATCTGCCTGCAATGTGGGGGACCTGGGTTTGATCCCTAGGTTGGGAAGATTCCCTGGAGAAGAGCATGGCAACCCACTCCAGTATTCTGGCCTGGAGAATCCCATGGATTGTATAGTCCATAGGGTCGCAAAGAGTCAGACACAACTGAGTGACTTTCACTTCACCGGGATTCGAGGGCAGGAGAGCAGTAGGGTATGGGAACCCAGGAGAACTGCTCTGCCATGTGGCTTGCCATCTCGGGTTTTATGGTGATGGGATTAGTTTCTGCGTGGTCTTTGGCCAATCATTCTGACTCAGGGTCCTTCCTGGTGGTGCACGCATTGCTCAGTCAAGATGAATCCCGGCAAGAAGGATTCTGGGCGGTGGTCGGACACGTAGTGTCTCCTTTTGACCTTTCCTGAGCTCTTCTGGTTGGTGGCGGCTTATTAGTTCCCTGTTCCTTACTAGGACCTCCTGGCATAAAATAACTCACGCAAATGGTCACTATGGTGCCGACCAGGGTGGGCAGTTGCAGTCAGTGTGCTTCCCCTGACAGAGGGACCAGTTTTCGACCTCTTAGGGTTATTGACTGAAAATTTTGCACGACCTAAAAGTTAAGTATTATGTTTATTTGGCTGACATTCTTAGAACTTAAGCCCAGAAGACAGCTCAGATCAGTCTAAGGAACGGCTCTGAAGAGGCCAGGGAGGAGTCAGTATATATAGGGGGTTTTGCAACAAAGACCAGATAGTCTGAACATCAAAAGATTATTGCTAATTAAAGAAAATCAGACAACTCAAGGATTATAGTGCTTTCTATACATAGGACATGGAGAAGGCAATGGCACCCCACTCCTGTACTCTTGCCTGGAAAATCCCATGGACAGAGGAACCTGGTAGGCTGCAGTCCATGAGGTCGCTAGGAATTGGACACGACTGAACAACTTCACTTTGACTTTTCACTTTCATGCATTGGAGAAGGAAATGGCAACCCACTCCAGTGTTTTTGCTTGGAGAACCCCAGGGATGGGGGAGCCTGGTGGGCTGCTGTCTATGGGGTCGCACAGAGTCGTACACGACTGAAGCGACTTAGCAGTAGCAGCAACATACATAGGACAATGCAAGAGTCTAGGCTCATTGAAATCTTTCCTTTAGTGTGCATCTTAGCCATGGTGGGGCCAGCATCCTGTGCTTGTCCATCCTGAATCCCTTCAGGGGCATCTTTAAGGGCAGAGGTAGTGGCTGAGGGCTGCAACAGCCTCTGCTTACTGATATGGTGGGCAACATTTTTCATACATGGAGTTAACTTTATGTGGAATGTAAAAGTAAAAATTAACCACAATACTTGTTAAAAAAGAGTAAGGCAGACTTTATTCAAAGTAGGGGGCTAGTCCAGTGGGGTTCTGAAGTAGGAGAGAGAGATTGGGTATGACTGGGGAAGTTTTAACCTAAGCGGACATGCATGTTCGTGAGAAGGCTGAAGCACAGGAGAGTTCAACTTGGAACTGGGGCAAAGGTCCGCAGAGCCCAAGCTTTGGCTGATTGAAGTCAGGAGGGCTGACGTCATCCTTCCATCCTCCATCTGGGAGGGAGCCTCAGTGCGTGCTGGACACAAAGATACATTGTTAAGGCATCCGCTGGGGGCTCAGGGCTGTGTCCCAGGTCTGCCCTATTGTTTTTTGACTGCTCCCTTTTGTTCCTCTGCTCCTTCACTTCTGTTAAGATCGTTCGTTGATTAGGGAAACCTGTTTAAGGGCCAGCACTGTGGCCGTGCTTGTAGAGGTCCAAATGGCCTCGGCCAAAAACGGCTTCCATTACATCAAGAAAGCCACACCGGGTTCTCTTTCTCTGGGGACCTCCTCCCCTATCTGCTTGCAAAGTGCCTGTTACCAGGCGAGAGAAATAGCTATAGAAATAGCTATAACAAAGATACCGAATCAGTCGAGAGGACTCCTAATTCTGATTCAAAGGTGAAGATCAGCCTGCAGGTACAAACACCCTCCTGCACTCAACCCCCAGACCAGCTGGAGTGTAAGGAAAGTGATGCCGACCTTCGCTGACCCTCATGACTTCACTCAGCTGGGTGTCTGCCTTTTGCCAGCCTACAGTGATTTCTGCCTCATTTTAATACTAAAATTTCTCCCCCAAGAATGGCCATCCCTTTTGAACATGGGTCGAATGTCGGAGCATGTTGTCATCTAGAACCCCACCCTTACGTAGAAGGTCACGCTGGCCCTTTCGTGAAGATGCATGACCCCTTGGCTCTAAACTCTGCCCATCTTGCTTGAGAGACAGTGTTCTGAGAACTGACTCCCTGTCTTGATGCAGAACAGGGCCCCGTGGGACTCCAGGGCATGGAGGCCTTTGTGTCCCCCATTCTTTACAGGCTCCTCCTATACCTTTAGAACTTCCCTGGTGGCTCAGACGGTAAAGAATCTGCCTACAATGTGGGAGACTCAGGTTCAATCCCTGGGTCAGGAAGATCCCCACAGAAGGAAATGGCAACCCACTCCAGGATTCGTGCCTGGAGAATGCCATGGACAGCGGAGCCTGGTGGGCTACAGTCCGCGGGGTTGCGAAGAGTTGGACTCGATTGAGCGACTTCACTCACTCACTCCTTATAGGCAGGCCTCTGACCTCCATGACCTTTTAGGCCAAAGGGTAGGATAGTTGCTGATCCAAGGAGAAGCAGTGAGAGCACCTGAAGCAGAGGCGCCTGAAAACTGGGAGAGCGCCCGGGGCCCTGCACACGGCCCGGCCCGGTCTCGTCAGGAGCTCCCCCCTCTGGAAAGGGCCGAACAAAGAAGGATGCAGGACGGTTGCTGACGTGATCCTTGGCGTATACTCCCGCTGACTCTAGCCTTTCCCTGCTCACCACGGGGGCGGGGCACAGCTCTTGAGGCACGAGCCTACTGCGTTCCCCCTTTACCTGGCAAAGCACTAAAGCCTCCCCTTCTTTCTCCTCCGTAACTCTCTCTCCACATTTCTGTTTGGCATTGGTGCAGAGAGAGCCAAGATTTGGGTAACAGTCTCTTGCCTTGTTATGAGTAATACACCCTTCTGCTTTGATAGAAAGTACCTAGGGGGCTCCTGGCTGTGCACCCTGAATGGCAGGCCCATTGGTGCCGGTGAAATGATCAAATATCCGGGGTGGAGGGGACTGTCTACACGGACTCGGCAGAATCCCACCTAAAACTGGACAAAGCACAGAGGCACACAGAAGCCCAGGAGCCAGGCCTGCTTGGGAAGAGAGTTCAGAGGAGCCTGATGGAAGTTTGGTCCCAGACGGACTCAGGAGTGGGGTGGTCTGGGGCGTTGGTGGGCTCCCCACCCCAGGGCAGAGGCTGGAGGGCCCTGGGGGCTTCAACCCTCTGCCCTCTGCTTCTGCATTAGAGCTGAAACTTTGTGGATCTGAAATGAAATGGAGACCAGCTTGAGCCCAAAGGCAGGCTCAGAGATTCTGCAAGCAGCCTCATTATCAAATGACTTGACTTCTAATCTCATACGCGCAATGCAAATGGGCCTCCGGAAGCTGGTTATTGGGAAAAATCTAACTTAATTTCACTGTCTGATGAAGATGATGTCTAGATGGGCTTTATATTCTCGCCTGGCTTTATTGAACGTACGTTAATGTTAAGTGTCTTTGAATATTACACTTCCAGGTACTTTCAGGGGCTGCTCCCCGCCATGAGGCTCAAATATGAATGTTAACAGCAAGGCCCGCTCTCAGGATGCCAGAACAGCTCTGACACCCCAGTTAAGNTTCTCGCCTGGCTTTATTGAACGTACGTTAATGTTAAGTGTCTTTGAATATTACACTTCCAGGTACTTTCAGGGGCTGCTCCCCGCCATGAGGCTCAAATATGAATGTTAACAGCAAGGCCCGCTCTCAGGATGCCAGAACAGCTCTGACACCCCAGTTAAGTCCCTTTAGCTCCCTCAGATGCAGGGTTCTTACCAGAAAGATCAGGCAAATAACTGGCTGCTTTGCAGGCTTGCTTCCAAGCTGTATATAACTGCAGCTTCTAGACACAGATAAGAGGGGGATTACTGTCCAATTTTCACGTCTGGGGAGACCATGCTCCACGTCCTTGACATCAGTGCCAAAGCATTGCGATGCCGCAGCAACAGATCAAAGGTTTGTGGACAGACACTTCCACACCCTAAAGTGATTCCTCCTGGTCCTGGAATATGAAAGTTGTTTGGGGGGAGAGCTTGGAGGCTATTTAGAAACAGAGCAGTGCAGTATAGGCTTTGAGAACAGCATTGGCGAGCCACTCACTTTTTGTTGCTGCTGTTGTTCCGTCACTAAGTTGCGTCCGACTCTTGGTGACCCCATGGAC
>SJYA01004018.1:11603-40644 GCA_006410615.1 Neotragus moschatus | reverse complement strand
TGGACTAAACTGAGCCGTTTGTTGAGCTGATGGCCACCCTTTGCTTCCGGTGTCTTCTGGTCATTCCTCCACTCAGTACTCGGTAAATTTCACATCTCACCTTTGCTCATATGATCTCCACACATAAAACTCCATATTTCTCCAGCAGCAAAGATATTGAACATATAAATTCCTTGATAAGCAAAAAGACCTCCTGAAGACAACTTTCTTGCCTTGACTCACACAGATCATCGTGTCCAGCCACACTTGCCCTCTTGTCTTTCCTAAAATGGAACTGCTAGGAAAGTGTGGACAAAGCAGAGCAAAATGACGACCCTGCCTGCAAGGAGGCTCTTGCCCTGCTTTCCTTCCTCCTCACTCGGCTTGCACTTGCCCTTCTATTAGCTCCCAGCTCAGCGCCACTCCTCCAGGAAGCCTTTCCTGACACTTGGACGAGATTGGAAGATGCAGCCTGCCAGCAAACTGTTATTTTTCTCCAGAGCATTTATTTGAGTTTTTAATCTCCTGGTCACACAGATCCAACCACTAATATGCTCTCTGTCTGCTTGGATCCACTTCTTCTAAATATTTTATTTCCTATCAGTGGGAGGGGTAACATGCTTGATGGGTGCAAGCTTTCAGTTTGGGGTGATGAAAACTTTTTTAAGATGTATTTACTATTTTCCACTCTGGCGGGTCTTTGTTGCTGCATGCAGGCTACAGTCGTAGTGTCAGGGGCTCCTCTTAGTTGCAGTGCGTGGGCTCTGCTGCGCCAACATGTGTTGAAGGAAAGAGACAGGATGATGTGATAGACAGGGGTGGGAGGAGTGGCCATGAAGGCAACCAGGGTGTGTTGTCACCTGAGAGGAGCCAAGGGGAGACGCAGATGTCGTGTGTTTCCATCTGTAGCCTTCATTTGTGCACAGCCGACACGTTACTGGAGAAATAGAAACCACAGCGGTTGTTTGGGGGGAAGGGAAACAAGGATCTGACCTAGAGTCAGAGGCAGAAAGTTTACTTTTTATTTCTGTGGGTTTCTTTATTTTCAGAGAATTGTTTATTATGGACAAATACAAACACACACACGAATAACGGTGTCATGAGTCGTGATGTAGCGACTGCTCAGCGCGGGCAGCATTCACTTGTTGCCAGTCTTGTTCCATCTGCATTTCCACTGAGTCATTTTGGGGCAAACCCCACTTTATTTATGCGTATTCTAGTTTGTATCTCAAACACACGGATTTGTTTAAAACATGTAATGTTTTAGGTGTGATAATAGTGTGGCTAAGAATAATAGTGTTACTTTTCATTATACATTTTCAGTTTGACTATTTGATTAAAATTATCTTTTAATATTTCATTGTTTTAAAAGAAAGCTAGGATCTTGTTTCCTTGGTTCCTTTTTCTCAAATGTGATCTGCTGTGGGGCTGAGTGAAGTGACTGCATGGCCCACGGACCGCTCAGCCCTGTGAATCAGAACGCAGGGCTTGGCCTTAGATAATGCCAGGCTCAAGCCTCACCTTTCCTGCTTGTTCTCTGTCTGACTTGGACAAAGTCTTTAGCTTCTTGCAGTTGCCCTTTCCTCATGTGAAGTAAGTAACTAAAATGAGTATCAGGCTCACCGTGAGAGTTATATGAAATTCTACAAGAAAGGATGAGAGCGTCAGCATGGTGGGAAGACAGTGCGCATTCTGCGAGCCTCACTGTATCCTGCAGCTGGCTGCCCTCTCATGTTTTGGTTGCAAGTGTGGATTCTGGAGCCTGTATCCCTTTCTGCTAGCTGGCTAACTTTTAAAATTTAATTTTGCTTTTATTATTATTCTTTTAACATTTATTGTTACCTTGGCAGATGCTCGGACAATATGTTCTTAGTGTTCAACAAATACTTTTTTGGGGGCCTCCCAGCCTCAGGGTTTTATTTCCCCAACCAGGTATCGAACCACCGGTGCCCTCTGCAGAGGGAGCAGAAGCCTAACCACTGGACCACCAGGGAAGTGCCTAGGTGACTTTTAAAAAGGGATCAAAAGGTACACATAATATGTTCCACTCAAAATATGGTAGTTAGCATTGCTAGCATCGCTACTTTATACTTGTTATTTAATCACTAAGTTGTATCTGACTTGTTTGTGATCCCGTGGATGGTAGCCCACCAGGCTCCTCTGTCCACAGGATTTCCCAGGCAAGAATGCTGGACTGGATTGCCATTCCCTTCTTAGGGGATCTTCCCGACCCAGGGATCGAACCTGCATGTCCTGCATTGGCGGAAGGATTCTTGACCATGGAGCCACCAGGGAAGCTCCACTATACCTACACATAAAAATTTTATATCACAAAATTAGCTGCACCCTGGTTCAGGATGGAAGAACATAAAGTTCCCCAAAGGTGCTGAGGTTCAGTTCCCACAAATAGCGCTGTCAGACTGAAAGATAAGGATACACATTTGCTCTTGACTGGAGCCCGTGCCTACTGGCCGTGATGGGGTAGAAGAGGGGGTCAGGCCAGCCCCTGCAGCGTCCTAGCCAGCTCCCCTTTCCCCTGGGGAAGGGTCAGCTCATGCAGTGAAATGGAAGGGCCTTTTTCTGTAGCTTTGCTGAGCAAAGGGTGGAGAATGGCAATAAGGGCTAAAACTTCTGGAATTCTGTTCAACTGTGAACTTCAGAAAAAAGTTAACCATCTTCTTTTCTTCAGGTATCATCCCTTTTACATCCAGGCATGCCTTCCCAGGCAGCTCAGAGGTAAAGAATCCGCCTGCCAGTGCAGGCGGCTCGAGAGATGCAAATTCAGTCCCGGGTCGGGAAGATCCCCTGGAGAAGGAAAGGGCGACCCACGCCAGTACTCTTGCCTGGGAATCCCATGGACAGAGGAACCTGGCAGGCTACAGTCTGTGGGGCCCCAAGGGTTGGGCATGACTGAGCGCACACACATGTGGGGACTGCTTGTCTGAGAGGCACGTTTCTACGTGGTGATATCTGTCACAGCCTTCAGCCCTGATGCAGGTGGTCCTGATGCAGGTGGTCCTGCAGAAAGCGCGTTAGTGTTGGCGTGATTGTCGCTGTGGTTGTGATATGCACACAGACAACTGTGCCACAGGCAGAGGCCGCCGGGTGCCCTGTGAAGGCACGAGGGGGAGTGGGGTGGAAGCTCAGAGCAGGGAGGGCTCGCTTCCAGCGCGGAGGTGGGCGGCAAGAGTCTTGGGAGAAGGAATTGACAGCGCTGCTAAGAGGCAGGGCGCTTCAAATGACCCTTGCATGACGGGAAGTGTTTGGACATGTGGAGACGAGGGGAACGTGGAAGAAGCCAGCGTGAGCCGAGATCTTATGGGATGTGTATAAGAAGTTTGGCTTCTCTAGAGTGTGGATTCCATGAAGAGGGAGCTGTGAGAATTAAAGTGGGGATTACAGATCGTGACTGAGTCGCGGAAGGCCTTGAACTAAAGGCCGAGGGTTAGAGAATCTAATCTCTGGGTCAGTGGCTCATAAACTACTTCTATCCTGACACACCCGATGGATGGTGTTCATATACGTGACTCTCCCTTATGGGAAGAGCTGGGGGTTTGCACAATCCGATGTAATTCCCTTGCTTCCTCTTCTGTTTAGGAGAATGTATCAGAAGGCAAGTAAGTGAAAATGAAATTTTCAGACAGACAGACTCCACTGATTCATTCTGAACAAACTGATCATTACCAAACTTTGTGATTCTAATTATAACTTAGAAGCAGTAGATTGTACAGTGGTTAGAAAATGGGGCCAGATTGCTTGGGTTTGACCCCAGGTCTTCTGCTTACTGCCTGGATGACCTCAGGCATGACACTGAACCCCTCTGTGCCTTCACGTCCTCATTTGCCAACTGGGGGAAAGAGAGTGCCTGCATCACAGGGCTGTCGGGAGGACTAAGTGAAATATTGCCTGTGACGTGCTTGGCGTCGCATAGGTGCCCTGAAAGGGTCAGGAATTACAGTGTGTAGGTCACTGAAGACCCCTGGGTGGTGGACACTGTGGCTGGTTCTGAGCAGAATGACGGCGGGGTCAGAGACGCAGAATGAGGGAGCAGANGAAATATTGCCTGTGACGTGCTTGGCGTCGCATAGGTGCCCTGAAAGGGTCAGGAATTACAGTGTGTAGGTCACTGAAGACCCCTGGGTGGTGGACACTGTGGCTGGCTCTGAGCAGAATGACGGCGGGGTCAGAGACGCAGAATGAGGGAGCAGAGTGGGGTGAGGGCTGGGCTCCGAGGGCCGCCTGTCTGAGCCTGCATCGCCGTCTGCACGGCCGTGAGTAGAAGAACAGCCTCTCTGAGCTCCAGGCCCCGTTCCGCGCTATGAGATGAACGTGACGATGTCGCAGCCTGGGTGGGGGGCATCAGCGAGACGAGGCTTGTGACGCCCCTGCCGTGGCCCTTGGTGCGTCTGCCAGCCATCTGCTGCTGTGTGTGGAGCAAAGGCGCACAGGCTTTGCCCTTGAAGCAGCTCGCAGTTGCCACCTCGCCATCCCTGTGGGTGTCTCCTACTAGGTTCTCCCCAGGTTGCAAGCCAAGGTGTCAACAAGGGCCAGGTTTTCATCCGAAGACCGGAGGAAGGTACACCTCCACATTTGCGTGACTATTGGTAGAATTGGTTTCTGGAGACCACCTTCAGCTCCTACCTATTAGTAACTGTTGATCTGAGGCCACCCTCAGTACCTTGGCCCCTGGACCTCCCTTGAAATGACCACATGCTTCACCAAAGTCATCAAGGGAGACGGTCTCTTCCAAAGTGGGCACTGAATTCTTACTTAATGTAATTGCGTGCATGTGATCACATCCTTCTGTCACTCCGGCCATTTCTATTGGTTAAAGCACTTTACAAGCTTCCCTGCTGTCTCCATGTTAAAGAATCTACCTGCCAAGAAGGAGACATAGGTGTGATGCCCGGGTTGGGAAGATCCCCCGGAGGAGGAAATGGCAACCCATCCAGTATTCTTGCCTGGGAAATCCCATGGATGGAGGAGCCTGGCAGACATCCGTCCGCAGGGTCTCAAAGAGTTGGACATGGCTGAAACGACTTAGCTTGAACCCACCCTAGAGGGCGAGGTGGTGTCACGGATCATGCTCTCAAGAGGCGGAGAGTCGGGTGTATTTGGAAACAGGCACTGTTGACAACCCCAGGTGGATAGTGAACAGAGAAATCAGAGTAGTGCTTCTAACTACTCAGAGGTTTCCCTAAGTGGTCTGGACACCCTCTGACTCCACACCAGTTCTCCCCTTGTCCTCGGTCTGTGCCCCTGGGTGATGACCTTCCCAGATTGCTTCACCTAGACTCACGCTAACCTCTGGTTTCTGGTTAGATTCAGCCAAAGCGGCGGCTGCAGGAGTTTGGAGGATGAAAAAGAGATATGTAGGTCATGTATCTTCCTGTTTTCCTCATCCTCCGTCTCTGGCCACAGCTCATGTTAGGCAGCCGCTTCCCACAACTGGAGCTTTCTGTGGGCTCCGCTAAGAGCTGTGCATTCAGCCCTTCTCTCCTGTGTGTGTGGTGTGTGTGTGTGTGTGTGTGTGTGTGTGTACGTGCACACGCACGTGTGTAATATAATGAAAACTGTGCTTTACTTCTTTTTCTCAGTGCTTTTTTTGAAAACTTTTCACTTTGCGTGGCGTGTAGCCAGCTAACAATGTTGTGATGGTTTAGGTGAACAGCAGCGGCACTCACCACGTATACGCGGGCATCCATTCTCCCCCAAACTCACCTCCCTTCCAGGCCGCCGCTTACCCCTGAGCAGAGCTCCTTGTGCCGTACAGCAGATCCTTGTCGGCTATCCATTTCAGAGAGAGCCGTGTGTACCTGCCCATCCCAGACTCCCTAACTACCCCTTCTCCCCTCCCCGCCGCCAGCGGCCGTAGGCTCATCCTCTCAGTCTGCGCCTCTCTGTTTCGCGTTCATCCCTGCCGTTTCTTTTCAGAGCCCGCCTTCGGGGGCGTCACGCGCTCCGTCTCCCCCCTGTCTGCAGCGCCTCGCTGAGCGTGGCACTCTGGGCCCGTCTCCGTCACGGCCGCGATCCCACGCTTTCTGCGGCTGGGTGGTGCTCCGCTGTGTCTGTGCACCTCGTCTCTGTCGACTCTTCTGTCGGCGGAGACTTAGGCTGCTTCCCCGTCTTGTCTGTTGTAAACTCCACCGCAGTGAACATAGGGTGCAGGGCCTCTTCAGGTTATAGCCTGTCCTGACGTATGCCCAGGAGTGGGATTGCTAGATCACGTGGCTACTCTATGGTTAATTTTTTAAGGACTCTCTTTACTGTTCGTCATACTAAGTGCGTTGTCCAGCTGTTTGCAACCCTGTGGACTGCAGCCCACGAGGCTGCTCTGTCCGTGGGAGTCTCCAGGCGAGAATACTGAGCAGGTTGCCATTTCCTTCTCCAGGGGATCTTCCCACCCAGGGATCGACATGCATCTCTTATGTCTCCTACGCTGGCAAGCAGGTTCTTCACCACTAGCGCCTGAGGAGCTCTTCACGGGAGCTGCACCAGTTTACGTTCCCAGCAATGCCACTTTCCCCTTAGGACCGCAGGCTCTCCTCGCCTCCCTGGTGCGTAGCTGACTCCCTGCCCTTTGACCTCTGAGAACTCCGCCCACAGCCTGGAGAGTGACCTGCTGGTCTGGCTTCTGTTGCCCCTTGGAATGGGCTGTCCTCACAGGATCCTGACGGACTAGCCTGGCGTGCCGCCTCTTGGCCTCAGTGGAATGGTGTGGACACGCTGTCTCCCCTGTGGCTGACCCTTGGGCCTGTAAGTGCCTGCAGAGTCACACACAGCCGCTGGAGAGGGTCAAGTCAGAGGGAAGAGTTGGGGGGGCTATGCCAGGGCCGGCTCTAGACTGGGGGGGGGGATCCTGTTGAAAATCTCCGAACTCCTAGCTTATTTGCTTGCTTTTATGATGCACCTTTTCTCTCGACAGCAAACTCAGTTTTTAATATCTGGATTATATGCTGGCTTTTCTGAGCCTGAAGTCAACTGGAAAAAATTCGGAAGGTTAGGGAGGCGTGCCAGGTGCGCGCACGTCCCCATGCTTCATGTCGCCTGCATTCACGCCCTATGCAGCCCCTTTGCAAGTTATTTTCTCTAAGGAAGCCATATGTGTTTCCCTGTCCCAGACCTTGGCTCTGTCTGTGTGATTTGCTTTGGCAACAGTGTTAGTGGCCATACTGCAAAGTCCTGAAAAATGCTTATGAGACTGCCCTGGCCCCCTGGCCCCTCAGCCATCACCATGAGGACAACATAGCTGGGCTGTGCTGGGGGAGGAAGAGGGCCGACGGAAGGCTCTCGGAACAGGCGGTCCCCAGCAGAGTCAGTGAGTCACGTGGCAGGGCCAGGACCCACACGGCTGGGAGGCTGCGTCGTCAGTGGCTTTGTTGTGCAGAATTACTGCAGCTGTAACTCATCCAAGTGGAGATGAGAAGCCAGCTGTTTCCCAGCTTATTCTTCTGGTAGTGCCCCTCGCAGGACTAAGAATCCCTCCACGGAAGGCCCTGGGGGCAGTCATGAGTGAGCCAGACGGGGTCCCCAGCCTCGGGTCCTCCCTCAGCTCACTCACTGCCACTCATGTGTCACAGACCCCCACAGCCATGGATGGGACACTTCGTATCATCCTGCACTTTCTCCTTGTGGCTGTGTTTCTTCAGGGTCTTTTGATTGTAAGTGATAGAAACTCAATCAAATTGACTTCAGCATAAAAAGGAAAAATACATATTGACTCCTGTAACTGAGAAGGTTAGAGAGGATGACTTAAGGCACAGCTGGATTCACTGTGATGAGGACTTGACCTATGTCCCTCTGGTTCTTGTTTTAGCCAAGAAAACAGTTGAAGTATATAATGATGCTTGAGTCATTAATGATCCTTGAATGCTTACTATATGCCACTCCTTAGAAGAAAAGTTATGACCAACCTAGACAGCATATTAAAAAGCAGAGTCATTACTTTGCCAGCAAAGCTTCATCTAGTCAAGGCTATGGTTTTTCCATTGGTCATGTATAGATGTCTGAGTTGGACTATAAAGAAAGCTGAGCGCTGAAGAATGGATGCTTTTGAACTGTGGTGTTGGAGAAGACTCTTCAGAGTCCCTTGGACTGCAAGGAGATCCAACCAGTCCATCCTAAAAGAATCAGTCCTGAATATTCATTGGAAGGACCGATGTTGAAGCTGAAACCCCAATACTTTGGCCACCTGATGGGAAGAGCTGACTCACTGGAAAAGACCCTGATGCTGGGAAAGATTGAAGGCGGGAGGAGAAGGGGACGACAGAGAATGAGATGGTTGGATGACATCACCAACTCAATGGACACGAGTTTGGGTGGACTGTGGGAGTTGGTGATGGATAGGGAGGCCTGGCGTGCTATGGTCCATGGGGTCACAAAGAGTCGGACACGACTGAGAGACTGAACTGAACTGAATATGCCACAAACTACGAAGTGTTTTTAATGCAGATTCTTACAACCTCAGGAGGCAGGTACAGTGTGTCACACCGTGTTCTCAGATCCCCTACCAGAATCCCGCTGTCAGCACTCCATGGGGGAGAACAACGTAAGATGTACAGCTGATACGGCTTGCCATTCTAAGGGACGCATCTCTGCTTGGAAGAAGCAGATGGTAAACGAAATTCATTTCCTTTACTCTTTGTCCATTTTATCATCTTCAAGTATCTCATACAATCATTCTAGGACATGTCGATTCGTATATTTCATACGTCATGCCCACTAAATGTAAGCGGTGACTTTATCTGTAGCTCTAGTGAAGAAACAGTAACTTGTTCTATCTCTGGAGGGAAGATCTACGTTGGACTTGATGAGACATGTGGGGGATCATTTGATTTGTTTCCATCCAAACCAAGACACTTTTGGTAGTAAAAGGAGGTGCTCTTAAGAGTTGTGCAGGGACAACAGGCATCAAGCTGCACTGCTCCAAGGAGATAAGGACTGCTCCTCTCTGCTCTCCTCCATGGGAGGGTGTGCTGGGCAGGGGACCCTCCAGACCAGAAGAGCTGCTGCTGCTGCTGAGTCGCTCCAGTCGTGTCCGACTCTGTGTGACCCCATAGACAGCAGCCCACCAGGCTCCCCAGTCCCTGGGATTCTCCAGGCAAGAGTGCTGGAGTGGGTTGCCATTTCCTTCTCCAATACATGAAAGTGAAATGTGAGAGTGGAAGAGGGTCTGTACCAAATCTTCTGGCACCTTGAACTTGGACTTTTTGGCCTCCAGAACTGTGAGAAACATATGCTTACTTTAGCTCTTGGGTTTGCCATCTTATTTCTCCTTATTTAGTTTAGCTTTTATTGGCAGTTTAACTGCTCAACCCTGGAGACCAGTTCACCAGGCCTCTGGGAATTATTTGCTACATTACAGTTTTCATCCCACTTCACTTTCATTTAGAGATACGAAAATTGGCTGCTGCATTTTTTTTTCTCCAGTTCTTTTTCAAGGTTCCTCTTTTCCCTGGCATCAGATTTAATGAAAACCTGAATAATTGGGTGAAAATACTGCCAGGTTATATTATGAAGGCATAAGCAACATAAAAGACTCACACCTCCATATAACTAAGATAAACCTGAAATTCCATCTTGATGGTTCCCCTTAGAAATTATTTCTTCTGTGAGGCTTCCTGGAGGCTCTCGCACACATAAGTTTGCCAGGAGCATCAGGTCTTGAGAATAAATATTTCCCAAGCAGCTTTGGTTGACTTTCCCAAGTCTGCACTACCCTTACAAAACCAAATTATTTGAATAAGCCTTTATGCACCATTTTAAGCTTGGCATTAACATTTTTGTTTTTGCCTAATTTATAGCAATTCATGTATTTAAATAGCCCAGTGTACACCTGTCTTGGGAATCAGGTGCCCCTTTAATTATCAAGAATCAGCCTCCCTGAGACTGATAAAACTATTGAGACCAAAATTCAGTGCCAGCCTGGAACGATGCTACTAAAATTTGAAAGATAATTTCCTAGCCTGTCTGCCTTACCGTCACTACTAAATTCTCTCCCAATGAAAAGGGTGTAATTCTCCAATCCAGCTGCCTGGAGACTAATGACTGCCTTGCAAATCCAGATCTGGAGCCCGTGTGGCCCCAATCCCCCTAAACTGATTACCTTGGTGTCTTTTAAGGTTCTGACACTAATTTAATTGACTGCTGTGTCCAACCCCAGGAAAAAGGGGTAAAAATCCGTTCACATCCTCGCTTTTAAAAAAAAAAAAAAAACCCTCCAGGAAATTACTGGCAACTGAGGGGCTTGCAGAGGAAGGATCACCAGCAGAGACCTCATTCAGAGCAGCTGCACCCCATTCCCTTGAGAAAACGAGTACTTTGTCAGCTTCCCCACCAGGTAGCCCGGCTATCGCGTGTGGCCATGAAACACACAGGCACTTTTATTTGTCCTGCGTCGGGTCCGTGCTTTGCAGCAGCCGACTCTGCAATGCGCTCATACGTGGCTCCCTTTCTGGGCTCAGTCAGTGCCATCGATCTCCCTTTAAGTGCGAAGATTGCACAGTTCAGTTTAATTGAGGGTCCAGTTGCAAGGGCTGTCTCAGCGCCAGGCAGTTTGTTTCCCCCCCAATCAACCGCCTTTCACGGATGAACACTGGATGGGTTGGACCTGCTGTGGTTAGCATTCCCCCTTAATGCCGGGCACAGAGGTCTGTGAACCTGCAAGGGAGAAGCACACGCAAGTGGTTGACTGAGGAAGACATTTTCACAAAACCCTTAGTATCTAGGTTAGGCGTTTTGTTTATGTCTTAGTAAAGGAGTTGAAGCTAAGGTTAAGCTAAAGTGCCCTGGGGAATCATTTTGGAAGGGCGTGACTGTGCTTGTTACCTAAGACCACTTGCCTTAAGGGAAGGGATACCGCGGTGTCATTGACGTTTTCAGCACGCTGATAGAGACCGTCCTCCACCTCCGGGCCCTCCTTCCAAGTTTACCAGGCACTGCTTCGCATCACCAGAGCCGGACACGACTGAAGCAACTTAGCAGCAGCAGCAGCTGCTTCGCATCACGCATGCTCAGTCGGGTCCAACTCTCTGTGACCCCATGGACCGTAGCCAGCCAGGCTCCTCTGTCCGTGGACTTCCCCAGATGAAAATAATGGAGTGGGTGGCCATTTCCTCCTCCGGGGGATCTCCTCAATCCAGAGACTGAACCCACATCTCCTAGATTGGCAGGTGGGTTCTTTGTCACTGAGTCATGGGGGAAGGCTTCGTTGCTTTCTTTGGGTCTGTTTGCTCTCTGACTTACTGATTCATTGACCTAAAGCCAAAGCTAAGTGAGTGAAGTGCTGACTTGTTAGCTGTGGGACCTTGGGCAAGTCTTCTTATCTGTATTCCTCATGAATCAATTACGAATAACCCTAAGTATTAATATGGAGCTTTCCAGGGTTAACTAAAAGAATGCATATAAAAGGCTTGGATTGGTGTGTTTGACTCTTTGGCAACTCCACGGACTGGAGCTCAAGAGGCTCTTCTGTTCATGGGATTTCCTAGGCCAGAATCCTGGAGTGGGTTGCCATTTCTCTCTCCAAGGGATCTTCTTGACCCAGGGATCAAACCTGCATCTTCTGCATTGGCAGGCGGCTCCCTTAGCATTGAGCCATCAGGGAAGCCGGTAAATGTTAGCTGTTATTGTCACAGAGCATCAGTGGAAAGGGGCGAAGTGGCCTCTGTAATTTCCATTCCTGAGCAGCCATGCTTAGTGAGTCCTGTGCTTCAGGTACGATTCTATGTGTTTTACAAACAAGCATTCCTTTAACTCTCAGACCAAGCCCACAAGGGAGGCACAGTTATTATTGTCCCATTTTATGGATGATGAACCTGATGAGAATATTGTTTACAAGGGTACAGAGCTGGGCACCATCCTAGGTGAGCTCCTGGGAGAGGGGTGTCCCTGGAGAGGGAAGGCAGGGGTGTAGGAGTAAAGGGGGTGTGGCGGCAGGTGGAGTCAGATAAGAAGCTTGCCTGTGAGGGGGAGTCTAGGAACACGGTTCATCCTGTAAGGCATCAGAGCCTTCAGGAAGGAAGGAAGGATCCAGCTGTGCTATTCAGGAAGATAACTCAGGCAGTAAGGCTGCTGGAAGGAAAGCTAGGATTTACCAGGAGTCAGTAAACTTCTGTGAAGGGTCAGACAGTAAATACTTCAGGTTTTGTGAGCCATCCAGGCTCTGGCTCCACGACTTATTTCTGTGGAGGCACAAAAGCAACCATCGACAATGATGAATGAACGGGTGTGCTGGTGTTTGAGTAAAACTTTATCTATAAAAACAAGCGGTGGGCTGGATCTGGTCAGTGTGCCATAGTTTGCCAACCCTTAGTATTCCAGTAGAATATTTAAGCATGATAATTAATTATGGTGATTAGTTTGGTCTCAAAACGAAAGTTGTTCTTTATTCTTTACTCTTAGCAGAGATATATTCACAAACTACATCTTGGAATCTCTCAACTCTGAATTAGATAATATTTGACAGGCTGACTCTCGATAGAGTTAGAAAGACCTCTATCGTTTTTCTTTCTGCACCAGCTCTTCTGATTTCTAGGTCTTCAGCACTCTGGCCCTCCCCAGGTGCGTGGCGGCTGAGTCTCACAGGGCAGTGGGTCTCCGAGTTTCTTTGGAAAAGAGAAGGAGAAGGAAGAGGGCGCCTCAGAGAGGGCTTGAGAGGACCTGTTCTGAAGCCGTTTCCATCTAGCAAGCATGTTACTTTATTTATAGTATAACTGTGAGGAGGCTTCGGAGGGCCTTTCGATAAGGATTCTGAGTGATAAAGGAATATTAATGAAACAGTTTGGTGTCATTTCAGGGGTTCCAAAGAGCTCCAGTACCTTAGTCCTTTATATCTCCGCACAGCAAAGAACTCAGCTCAAGGCAAAGTAGTAGGTGAGACGTGATTTACTAGAATAGGACTTGTGAGGCAGGCAAGGGGTTGCTGTGCCCTGAAACTTACTGGGCCGCGGCTTTGCGGTCAGAGGAAGAGCGGGCAGGGGCACACCTCCGTCTCTCCTGCGCAGACCTCCTGCCTCCCTCAGCAGCTCCTCCTCCAGCTTGGGCAGGGGTTCCTGTCCCTGCGTGGTCAAGCCAGGTCCACAAACGATCGTCTCTGTGGACAGACAGCGTGTCCTAGGGACCATCAACTCCCTGAGCTTGCTGGGAGGATGTGGGGCTCGTGCCCCCCTTGTTTGATCATGTGGGGGCCTGACTCGCGCTCTGTAAGTTTTTGTAGCTAAGCAAGCCTGCTTGGCTTTGTGGTTAAGCCAGCCTGCTTTCTTGAGCTACCATCACCTTCCTGGGGTCCCCGTATTTTTCCTACTTACAGTTTCCTGGTGGGATCGACTCTTTAATCACCTAGTTTGTGTCTTTCCTCTGTCCCTGTCATTAATTATATGGCAGATGTCGGAGAGCCCCCCTTCTTGCAGGCTAGCAATGGCCTGCCATGGCTCTCTGGCTGCTGTTGAGGACACAAGACTTGGGTCAGAGGCAGAGGGCGGCTGGGCATGCACGGCCACGTGCCGGTGTGTGTGCTGTCTCCCGGAGCTCTGATCCCCACAGGGCAAGACAGGCAGCGCTGGCGAAGCCTGCACAGGCGTCCTGTTGCAGGCTGTGTTCTGAGAGAGGGACCCCAAATTTGGGAAGCCCCAAATCTTTCATAATGGGCAATATCTACTCTCTTCTGCAGAGGGAGGTGTTATCTTTACTCTGCGGATGAAACAGACCTTGCTGTTGCTCTGTGTCAGGAGACATCCCGTCCGTCTCCCAAGGCTGTTTGCTGTGCAAAATTCTTGAACAAATAGCCTGTTGCAAAGGCAGGCAGTGCCTCTGCTCACAAGCCAGGAAGAAATGCAGGCGACTCCTGGAGAGCCATCTCCCAACAGCAGGGTTCAGAGCTTGCATTTTAATTAGGCTGGGAACAGAAAGCAGAAGGAACTCTGCTGTAAGGACAGCGTTTTCATTGGTGATGAACAAGCCGGTGGTGTGCTCCTCTGAAGAACCAGAGCCTCCCCTGAGCCCTGCACAAGCCCCTCCATGTTCGCTTTGTCTGCTTTGACCTACGCTGACTGTGTAGAGTCTGTCTGCTTGTTGTGGTGGTTAGAATTATTTTTATCACGTTCAGGGCTGTTTTCACACATCCTGAGTTTGGAGAAAGACCTTTGTTGTAAACAGTCTTGATGAATGATCCCCTTACATGCCAAAGAGTTCCCACCAAGAATGAATCACTTTTGAAGAATGCTGCTGCAACATGTTTCAGGAAAATAGCCTTTCTTTCCAGACCTGGATGTTAAACCATTACAGAGTTATCATGAGTTATGGGGACTTTTGACTGGACGTGAGATAGAGGGACTGTTGTGTGGTCCGCGTGATTTCCACAGGCCCAGTGACACGGGCTGCACGCTTTTATCACAAGCCATTAACAAATCATGATTTCTGGGTGAGTATAAAAGATAGAATTCAATGAAATCAGTTGTTTTTTTTTTTCTTTTCCTTTGGAAAGGTCAGATTATCTTCAAGTCAGGGGAGTTCTCTCTTGAAATTTTAACAGATTCCTGAGTTAGAAATAGGTTTGGAATACTTGAAAGCATAGAATTAATTTAGTTATTTATTTGTCTATCTTTATGGTCTATGCCAGGCATGGGCGTATTTCTTGGCATATGGAAGGTGCTCAGCAACTGGTTGCTGCAGTAGATGCCTGTTTGGCAGTAACAAGCGTGTTAAGTTCCTGCCAAGTGCAAGTCCCCAGGAGCGCGGGGTTTGGGAACTTCGCTTTGCATGTGCGTTCGTGGTATCGGTTCGTCTAACTAAGGGGTTTAGATCCATTGATCCTACTGCTGTTTCTCGCTGTGGCTCTGGCAGGGCACCCTGCACTTCTGGGTGTATGAGACCCCGTAGTCCTCCTAAGCACCCAGGGGGCGGCTCTACCAGCACGGAGGCTTTGCAGGTGGAAAACGGGTCAGCGGAGCTAACCGCCGGCCCAGCTGCCCCTGCTCGGTAGAGGCATAGGTAGCCTTAAACTACGCAGCTGCTTCCGCAGCTGTCTTGCGAGCATGCTAAGCGGCTTCAGTCGTGTCCGATTCTTTGACGCTATGGACCGAAGCCCGCCAGGCTTCTCTGTGCAGGGGGTTCTCCAGGCAAGAGCACTGAAGCGGGCTGTTGTGCCCTCTTCTTCCCAACCCAG
Organism: Neotragus moschatus; assembly: GCA_006410615.1. Lineage (NCBI taxonomy): Eukaryota > Metazoa > Chordata > Mammalia > Artiodactyla > Bovidae > Neotragus > Neotragus moschatus. The sequence continues at coordinate 25,502 of SJYA01004018.1, read as the reverse complement.
GGAGCGAGCCTGCGTCTCTTCAGCCGCCTGCACTGGCTGACAGGCTCTCACCACTGGCGCCCCTGTCCCGCTTCACTGTAACTCAGGTTCTTACTTTAGCGCTAAAACGCGGGGTGTGAACAGCGACGTTTTCCCTCCCTTGAAAATGGAATAGTAGTGAAAGAAGTAGACTTTATCGTAATAGATGCTGACAGCGTCCAGCTTATTGGGAACTGTCCCAGGTACGGTGGCTGAAAGCATACACTTCATGAGAGTCTTTGGTTTTTTGTTTTTTTTTTTAATTTTTCAATTCTTTGTTTTCTTTTTTTAAACTGGAAGATAATTGCTTTACAATGTGTTGATTTCTGCCATACAACAACATGGATCAGCCATAAATATATATAATGTATGTGTAGATATCCCTTCCCGTAAAGGAAGGACTCTCAGAGGATGGGTATGAACAAAATGACAGATGTCTACTGTGCGACAGCTGATCCGATGCCTCTGCCCGTCAGCTCGCTGTGTTCTATTTGCAACCAGTGATGCTGTTTTTCCCTTACAGTGGTGCTAGTTTGTAAATTAAATGTATTTAGGTGAAAACAATCTGCTGTTGATTTACAAAGGGGTGGGAAATCAATGGCAGTGTATTGGCTATATCGCTGTGGATGGACGTGCAGTGGTCCCCAGATATGGCAAGCGTCATAAACACAGAAGACAAATGTCCAGGATCCAGGCTGGATCCAGGAGTGGTTTCAGACCCTACAATTTTTGCATTCATAGTTATTTGTTTGGAAAGACTTAGGTATCAAGAGTCTTGGGCAATATATAATTCAGGGCATCACAAAGAACTGAGATGAGACAATTCATAAGCCTCAGAGATTTTCGCAAAGCACTGAAGTTGCTGTGTGTTCAGGTGAGGTTTCTAGCCCGTGCTGTTTTAACACACTCTTTGGACCTGGCTCCTATGTCTCTAATAACCTACTGGGCATTTCCATCTATGCATCGCACTGATACCTTACGCTTGGCAGGTAGAGAAACAAACTCATCGTTATGTGCCCCCCCCCCAGCCTGTGTCTCAGAGAAGGAAATGGCAACCCACTCCAGTACTCTTGCCTGGAGAATCCCAGGGACAGGGGAGCCTGGTAGGCTGCCATCTATGGGGTTGCACAGAGTCGGACACGACTGAAGCGACTTAGCAGCAGCAGCAGCAGCAGCCTGTGTCTCCTCTTGACTTCCCAGCTGACATGCACCCCCGTGCCTGCAGCCTTGGGGATATCAGGTGTATGCATCTCCATCCCCTCCTAGGCACCGCATCTGAGTGAACGTACCCCTGGAGAGTGTCCTCTGTTTTAGTGAACTTTCCCTGGAGAATGTCTTGCATGTGAGTGAACTTTCCCCTGGAGAGTGTCTTGTGTCTTAGTGAACGTTCCCTGGACAGTGTCTTGTGTCTTAGTGAACTTTCCCTGGAGAGTGTCTTGCATGTGAGTGAACTTTCCCTGGAGAGTGTCTTGCATGTGAGTGAGCTTTCCCTGGAGAGTGCCTTGCATGTGAGTGAACTTTCCCCTGGAGAGTGTCTTGAATGTGAGTGAACTTTCCCCTGGAGAGTGTCTTTCATGTGAGTGAACTTTCCCCTGGAGAGTGTCTTGCATCTTAGTGAACTTTGCCCTGGAGAGTGACTTGCGTCTTAGTGAACGTTCCCTGGACAGTGTCTTGCATGTGAGTGAACGTTCCCTGTAGAGTGTCTTGCGTGTGAGTGAACTTTCCCCTGGAGAGTGTCTTGTGTCTTAGTGAACTTTCCCTGGAGAGTGTCTTGCATGTGAGTGAACGTTCCCTGGAGAGTGTCTTGTGTCTTAGTGAACTTTCCCTGGAGAGTGTCTTGCGTCTCTCTCCTTCCCACCATTACCATTGTTTCTAGGCTTTCACCTGCTCTTGTCCACCAGCTGGAGTCTCCCACCCTCCATTCCCATTATTCGCGTACATCTCTAGCTTGATTACAGCTGCCTCTTGTCTCCTCATCATCGGTCATGCCAATAAATGACAGGCATGGAATTTAGCCCCTTTGGTAATTTCCAATAGTCCTGTAAACCTAAGGAAGCAAAAATGGTCACAAGAGTGCGCTTGCCTTATAGACATAGCTTCAGCCCAGTTCTCTTGTTCAGCCTTCCAAACAAACTGCCACTCTCCCATTTTACCTGTATGGATCCAACTTGGCCCTGTATTGTCCTTTAAGCAGGTCATAATTATTACTTTCTCTCTTAATCCAAATTTCCTCCTTCTCTTCATTCCCTTAACTTCTTGATCTATACTCTTATCTCTTACTAATCACCAGAAGGTATAGTATGAAAAGAATATTAGCCTCACGACTTCCCTGGTGGATGACTGGTTAAGACTTCACCTCCCAATGCAGGGATGCAGGTTCGATCCCTGGTCAGGGAGCTAGGATTCCACGTACCTCATGGCCAAAAAGCAAAACCTAAAACAGAAGCAATATTGCAACAAATTGAATACAGACTTTAAAAATGGCCCACATTTTAAAAAAATTAGCTGTGAACTCAAAATTGATAGGCAAGGTTCAAACTTTTCTCATTCCCCTGTGAGTCCCTGGAGTGTGTTATTCAGACAGAAAAATTTGAGTAGCTAAACATTTGCATTTCTTATTTATTTTCCCCCATCCCTTCCAAGTTCATTTGAATTAGGATACATCTGTTAAGCAAACATGCCCAGGACCTTGGACCAGTTACAGCCCTCGGTGAGCTAGGTAGGAACAGTGAGGAGCATCTGTTTGCCCTGAGCTAGTAAGATTTCCGAGGTTTAGTGTGGGGCACCAGCTGTCTTGCAAAGTCCTGATTTGTCACCTACTATAGAAAAATGATAAGGATCCAAAAATGACTAGAGCTGTCAAGGACAAGGCGGGAGAGGAAAGCCCTTTGGACAAGGGGCAGAGATGGTACCAGCCTGTTTCTCAGGAAAGTTCCCCTCCCTATCCCCCTCCCCATCTCATTCCAACTCTGGGTTGACCTGGGAAATTGCTAGAACTCCTTGGTATGGGTGGTAAGAGAGAGATAATAAAATGTCCTCCTATTTGACAAACAAATGGGCTCTTTAATTTTTACATTACTTCAGGACCAGAAGGCCATCGTTCTAGGTAGTTTTGAGTAGTTTTAACTGATTCTGACCTGTCTTAGCTTATACATCCATTATCCTTCATAGGGCTGTTTCAAAATGTTCCAGACCTTGTCAGGTCTCATGTCTCCAGTGTAACTTTACCCCTTTCATCTATAAGCAAACCGTTTGTTTGGCCTGTCCCACCGGAAGTTCTTAGGTCAACTCAGCATGACCAANAGTGAACTTTCCCTGGAGAGTGTCTTGCATGTGAGTGAGCTTTCCCTGGAGAGTGCCTTGCATGTGAGTGAACTTTCCCCTGGAGAGTGTCTTGAATGTGAGTGAACTTTCCCCTGGAGAGTGTCTTTCATGTGAGTGAACTTTCCCCTGGAGAGTGTCTTGCATCTTAGTGAACTTTCCCCTGGAGAGTGACTTGCGTCTTAGTGAACGTTCCCTGGACAGTGTCTTGCATGTGAGTGAACGTTCCCTGTAGAGTGTCTTGCGTGTGAGTGAACTTTCCCCTGGAGAGTGTCTTGTGTCTTAGTGAACTTTCCCTGGAGAGTGTCTTGCATGTGAGTGAACGTTCCCTGGAGAGTGTCTTGTGTCTTAGTGAACTTTCCCTGGAGAGTGTCTTGCGTCTCTCTCCTTCCCACCATTACCATTGTTTCTAGGCTTTCACCTGCTCTTGTCCACCAGCTGGAGTCTCCCACCCTCCATTCCCATTATTCGCGTACATCTCTAGCTTGATTACAGCTGCCTCTTGTCTCCTCATCATCGGTCATGCCAATAAATGACAGGCATGGAATTTAGCCCCTTTGGTAATTTCCAATAGTCCTGTAAACCTAAGGAAGCAAAAATGGTCACAAGAGTGCGCTTGCCTTATAGACATAGCTTCAGCCCAGTTCTCTTGTTCAGCCTTCCAAACAAACTGCCACTCTCCCATTTTACCTGTATGGATCCAACTTGGCCCTGTATTGTCCTTTAAGCAGGTCATAATTATTACTTTCTCTCTTAATCCAAATTTCCTCCTTCTCTTCATTCTCTTAACTTCTTGATCTATACTCTTATCTCTTACTAATCACCAGAAGGTATAGTATGAAAAGAATATTAGCCTCACGACTTCCCTGGTGGATGACTGGTTAAGACTTCACCTCTCAATGCAGGGATGCAGGTTCGATCCCTGGTCAGGGAGCTAGGATTCCACGTACCTCATGGCCAAAAAGCAAAACCTAAAACAGAAGCAATATTGCAACAAATTGAATACAGACTTTAAAAATGGCCCACATTTTAAAAAAATTAGCTGTGAACTCAAAATTGATAGGCAAGGTTCAAACTTTTCTCATTCCCCTGTGAGTCCCTGGAGTGTGTTATTCAGACAGAAAAATTTGAGTAGCTAAACATTTGCATTTCTTATTTATTTTCCCCCATCCCTTCCAAGTTCATTTGAATTAGGATACATCTGTTAAGCAAACATGCCCAGGACCTTGGACCAGTTACAGCCCTCGGTGAGCTAGGTAGGAACAGTGAGGAGCATCTGTTTGCCCTGAGCTAGTAAGATTTCCGAGGTTTAGTGTGGGGCACCAGCTGTCTTGCAAAGTCCTGATTTGTCACCTACTATAGAAAAATGATAAGGATCCAAAAATGACTAGAGCTGTCAAGGACAAGGCGGGAGAGGAAAGCCCTTTGGACAAGGGGCAGAGATGGTACCAGCCTGTTTCTCAGGAAAGTTCCCCTCCCTATCCCCCTCCCCATCTCATTCCAACTCTGGGTTGACCTGGGAAATTGCTAGAACTCCTTGGTATGGGTGGTAAGAGAGAGATAATAAAATGTCCTCCTATTTGACAAACAAATGGGCTCTTTAATTTTTACATTACTTCAGGACCAGAAGGCCATCGTTCTAGGTAGTTTTGAGTAGTTTTAACTGATTCTGACCTGTCTTAGCTTATACATCCATTATCCTTCATAGGGCTGTTTCAAAATGTTCCAGACCTTGTCAGGTCTCATGTCTCCAGTGTAACTTTACCCCTTTCATCTATAAGCAAACCGTTTGTTTGGCCTGTCCCACCGGAAGTTCTTAGGTCAACTCAGCATGACCAAAAGCATACAATTCAATACTTAAATTGAATCTTTACATTCCACAGATGCTGACTCTTCAAATAGAATGCACCAACCTTAATGGCAAAGATTATGGCATTTAATTCAGTGTTTCTAATAGAGTACTCCGTCTTCTGTGAGCTCAAAGTGCTGGACGTGTAGCCCAGGATTCCATAAATGTGTTTCTGATTGATTTATTCTACAAAAAGGTTTTGTGTCTCAACTGTGTGTCAGACCTTGAGGTTGGCGGTGGGTCCACAACTGTAAACAAGCTAGAGACGATTCCTGCTCTCATGGAGAGATGGGTAACGGCAAGGGAACACACGGGTGGTGCAGTTACAGCTTGGGATTGTGCCGTGAGGGAAGTAAGGTTGTTGCTCCAGCGGTCTGGAGAGGTGGTCAAGGGAGGTTCTGCGTGGAAGTGATACCAAAACCAAGACCCGAACAGCAAAAGGAGTCACAGATGCAAAAATGCAGAAGAGGAAATGGGAGGGAAAGGGGTTTTCTCCAGGAGACTCTAGAGGTCCTCGTGCTGATGGTGGGGCAGGAGCGTATGTAAGGTCAGAGCTGCACAGGCTCCAGCTGCGTTTCCCAGGCGGCCCTCCTGGTAGAGAACCTGCCTGCCTTGCAGGAGACACGGGTTCGGTCCCTGGGTCGGGAAGGTCCGCTTCAGTGGCAGCCCACCCTAGTGTTCCTGCCTGGGGAGCCCCATGGACAGAGGGGCCTGGGGTCTGCAGTCCACGGGGTTGCATGAGTCGAACGTGACTGAAGCGACTCAGCACGCACACACGCACAGGTTCTGGCCCTGCTGACAGCTGAGGAGCTGGGGTTTTGATCTAAGGGTAGTGGAAGGCCGTTGGAGGTCTAAAAGCAGGGGAGTGACACTGTGAAAAACAGAGGAGTGAGGATGAGAGGGGGCAGGTGAGGAAGGCTCTGCTCCGGACCAGGTGAGAGGGGGTCGTGCTCCTATATGGTGATGGTGCGGATGAAGGGAAATGGGTGGACTGGGGAGGAACTTTGGAGGTCACACCAGTAGGTCAGTGAAGGATGATGTGGAGGGGACAAGCAGGAGCCGGGGTGAAGCCCACACTGCTGCCTTCTGAAGGGTGGGGTCACTTACCAAGATTTAGGGGAGAGACATCGGTCTTCGTTTTGGACATGTGAAGTTGAAGGTGCAGATGAGTCGTCAAAGGAAAGATGTCGAAGGGGATGTTGGTTTCCTGATTCTAGAGCTCAGAAAAAAGAGATCTAGGCTAAAGAAAGGAATTTGTGTTGGCAAGAGGTGGTATCTGAAAGCCACGAGAACGGGCAGAAGTCAGCCAAGGGGACAGGATGAGCTGCCGTGTGGGCCGGGGCGATGGAGGAGCCCTGCAGCTATCCGCGTGGCGTGAGCCCAGCAAAACCATATTTTGGATGCAGTGCCCCAACTCCTAAGCCTATTTCCACCATTAATGTCACATTTCATGGACTTGATGCAGACTACGGATTGAAACTGGGTTAAGGTATTAGATAAAAAAACAACAGAACTCATCAGTGTCATTGTGAAAAATTTTTTTGAAGAGAAAAGAAAGTTGATGATAATTTCCCAACAATATGCAACGATTGTGCCAAACTTGTTTTCATTGGCAAGATCACTCAGCTGAGTGATGACACGAAGGAAGATAATTGCATTGGGTATGGGACACAGCTAGTTAAGAGCAAAGTAAACGGATAAGTAAAGTTTTACAGGATGGAGGAAAGAAAGGAGTTCGGTCAGCTTGTTGATCGCCCTTCTGTTACACCTCCAGAAGTGGGTGAAGGTGTCTTTTCCCGGTTTATCCCTGTTTATTTCAGCACTGAGTAGATCAAACAGGCTGCTTTCAATTGCCTTCAGTGTTTCCTTACTGTTAATCTGTAATCACATCAGTAATCCATGACCAGCTTTTCACTATTAGAAGTGAAAACGGCGTAGATATGGCTAGTTTCTTTCCTGACCTCTGCACTCAATTCAGCACTTAGCCCATGGGTTTCACGTGCCCTTCAGCCTTTTTTTCAAGAGCATTCCCATGTGTCTTCTTTGGAAAAGACACATGTATCCTTGGAAATATATACTGGTTTATTCTTTTTTCAGACATTTTTGCTTTTAATGTGGACCATGTTCAAAGGCCGTATTGAATTTGTTACAATGGCGCTGCTGTTTTCGTTGTTCTGGCCAAGAGGGATTTAGCCCCCAGCCAGAGGTCGAGCCTGTGCTCTCCGCATTGGAACATGGACTCTCAACCACGGAGCCAGGGAAGTCCCCCTGGCTGATTCTTTCACACATATCATTGTCACATTTTTTTTCCTGCCCAATATCTTATACTCCTTGCTGTGTCAGGGCATAAGGAGTTGCACGGCATTTTAAAATGTTTAAATTTTAATTGTAGAATTCTGTGTTGTGGGATGCACTTTCCTCTGCCACGCCTGTGTACCAGCAGATCTTCAGACTATTTCTGACTCTGTTCATACAGACAGGCTGCTGGGAGCATCCTTGACATGCCTTGTCAGCCACAAGAGCCTTCCAGGAAGAACTTTCCGGTTAACGCTGTTCCTAGGAAGAGAGTGACTTGTGCCTGCGGATCCAGACTTAGCAAGCGTTTTCTTCTTTATTCTGGGCTTAGAGTTAGTGTGTTAGGAATACCCACTGTCTTGTCTAAATCTTTAGCCATTAGTGAAATGGGGTCTGTAGTCAGGTTTATGTCAGGGTTGAGGGAGAGGAGAATTCTCAGGTAAACAGCTGTCTCAAGGGGCACAGTGAGTGCTTAAAGCCAGGTATCAGAGCTGACCTGCTGCACCACGCTCCCCAATGATGGTCTGAGACAGCTGCTTATAGTTATGGAGAAGAAGGGCGTTGGGGGGCATACTCCCTAGGTCCTGATTTCAGATCCCTGCTCTTTCCAGGAGGACGGCTGTGGCACTTTCTTGTGCCATGTCATCTCTTACGGCTCTGGCCTCCTTACCTGGAAAGCAGAGCTCTGAATAATTCCCTGATCAGATGGCAAGTGACCTGTGGTTATCATGGATCCAACGTCATGAACAAGCTTCAAAAGTTAAGAATATCAAATATACAAAATGTTATCCTGTGATGGCATGAAAAACAGTCCCTGAGCTCAAGGTGATTAGGTTGTCTACCAGTAACCATTAAGGACAAAGTGGCCTCCAGTTCTCCAGGTATCTGACCAAAGGCCAAAATCCTTTGTTTCTTTCTATCCCTCAGCCCTAAGCCTGCTCAGAACTGCTACTGCCTTAAACATCTCTGCATCTTTCTGTTAGTTCAAAGAGATCTAAATCAGAAACTATTTTTTAAAATTTTGGACAGAAACTAGGAAATGGACCCCCTTCCCTGAATTTCTGGTGATCTGGAAAGGAAGTGTGGCTTGAGAAGAGAGCTGTGTGTGGAGACTTCCAAAATAATGCGTAGCTTTTACGTGCCTTCTGCACATCACAAATCATGTTAAAGCCCTACTTCAGGTACTAGAACTCTAGGTGGCAAGATCCAAAAGACTTGCCTAAACATTTCAAGAGCAAAAAGAGAATTTATTAGCTCATGAACCATTCCAGTACAGTTCAGCTTCAGGCATGATTGGGTCGAGGAACTTCAACCGTGTCATCAGGCCCCAGTCTTCCTCCCTTGAGGGTTTTGGTCCGGGTGCCTCTGGTTGGCCTATTTCTTCACTGGTTTGCTTCTTGCGGTAGAGAGATGGCTGGCGCGAGCTCTGAGTTGATGTCCTGCCCCTGGTGAGCATCCCTCGTTTCCTGAAAAGTGAAATAACGGAAGTTGAGCCTCATTTGACCTAATTTCTCTGCATCAGGTAATATGTCTATCCTTAAACCAGTCAACTGTTGTCAAGAGATGGGTTATTTCGATTAGCCAGGCCAAGGTCAAGCAACTGTCCTTGAAGTCGGAGACGAGAAGTCAGGACCCAGTCTAATCACTGGACTGAGAGGAGGAAGGCCTGAGAGAAGATCAGGAGGTGTGGGAACGGGTCTTGGATTTGCAAAACTCTCAGATGCCTCATGTGAGTGTCACACTTGGTTCACGCAATATCTGTCGAGTGGTCCTTGGTCGGATGAAGAGACAGGTGTTTTGAGTGGATAATTCGCTTGTTCAAGACCACTCAGCTAGCAGTTGGAGAAGTTGGGTTTCAAGTCTTAATTGGATTGCATTCTTAGTGGTTTAACTGTCCACATTTTAGCATTACTGTTCTACCCCTGTTCTCCGCTCCCATACTGTTCCCTTGCCCCAAAACAGAGGGTGGTCCATGCTAACAGCCACTGTTCAAATCCCATTAGCATTGGTAGTGCCTGATTTTCCTGAGTGGCACATAGCAACGGCCAGCACACAGTCATATCAGGGAAATCTTTACTAAACCAATACATTACTATCGGCCTTTTCAACTTCTAGCAAGTGACCTGCACTCAAGGGTAAAGCCAGGAGCTTTAAATCACAGGAAAGCTTCCCCTTGACTGATTTCCACGCAGGGATGTGAAGCCAAGTGCTGTTTATTTTGCGTGACTCTACAATTAGTAAAAACCAAAATGTCCATGCACGCGTTCACTGTAGTAAATTATTAGGCAATTAACCCCAATGCCCCTGCTCTGAGTCCCTAACTTACTTTGGCTATGCAGCTGTTGAGACTCTTTCTCAGGCGTCATAATGTTTCATTGCGCAGCAGCTTCATGTTGAGTGCAGCAAAGTTTGAGCAGAGTGGAAGGGGTGTAGGATGGATCCATGCCAAAAGAGGGAGGGAAGGGCTCTGTGTGCCCTGAAGGAACAATACAGACTCGTGATAGGAATGCAGAGTGGGGAGGAGAGGGGTTCTCTCAGCAATCTCCAGCTCAGACTTTCTTTCCTTCTGCCACAAGTTTAAGCCTTATCACGTCACGCTCGGGCTGTTTTAATAGAGAACTTCCGAATAGTCTTTGTCTCTCTCTCCTCACCGCTGTGGCAGATTAATCTTCCTGAAGCACAGGATTTATAGCACAGCCTGATTCATAAGTCTTTAGCAACTCCATCTTGCTAATAAGCAATATACAAACACCTTCATGTAAACTCTTGATTCTTCCTCAACCGAGCTTTCAAGCCGCGTCCTCGGTTACTGTTCAGCACGATGCCTTTGAGCCTCTGGCCTCTGCCCTGCACGGCCCTGCCGGGCGAGAGAAGTATTTCAGGATTCTCTCCTTATCTCCTCCTCTGAATCTTTCTCCTACCTCACTGAATGCACTTGCCTCGTCCTTGAATATGGATGATTTTGGTGAAAGAATGATGGTCAAGAAAAGGTCTGGGAAACGGATCAACAGTAATGTGGCTTATATCTTGCAAGTGCCATTGACTTGCGTCACCTTTAAGTCAGATGAAGCTGTTTATAAAACTGCCACAAGCACTGCCGTGCCCCTGTGTGTGCGCCCCTTCAAGTATTTTTTAGGTTAAATCTCAAGTAGTGGTTTTGCTGAGACACAGAATCTGTAAATTTTAATGGAAACTGTCAGGACACGCTCGTGTCTCAGCAGCGGTCTCTGAAAGAACGTGCCTGCCAGTCGACACACAACGCTTTGTGTTCCGGACTCTGATGTCTCTTGCTCTCTGCTGGGCGCTGCTCTCTTGCTGAGGGATGGGTGAAGGAATGGAGCTGGAAGTGGTTCAGCTTCATCCGCCATGTTTGAACTTTTATGAGCAGAATGAACTCATACATCACCTATGGAATTCAAACTTCTTTTACAGATTTAAGATTGCATCCATGTGACTGACGTTGGAGGTTAGTGCTCTTCACGGAGGGAGGCCGTCTGAGAGATCGGCACCAGGCTGGGGAGGGGAGATCTAGCTAGGAACAAGCGCGTTCTTAGGCTGAGACTAAAGCCTTGTGCAAAGACTGGAACTGGAGTCAGGGTCCTGCTGAACTGAGATTCTGAATCAGTAGCAGAAAAGATACCAAGCTGGAGAAGCCAAGAGAGGAAAGAGAAGTTGGAAAGCAAATCACCAGGTCATCAGCCGTGGCGTTCGGTAAGAACTCATGGCAAGTGATGAGGAAAGGCACAGGGGCTCAGATGGACTTGTGTGGACGAAGCTTCCCTGGGGCAGTGGGAGAGGAAGCTGGAAAAGAAGCATCTTCTGAAAGACTCAAGTCTCCCTTTTGAGAGATGCCCTCACTGGCCTTAAAGACACAGCTCTCTGCATTAAACAAACTATATTACTGATATCTGAAGAAGTTCTGATAATTTGAAGAAAGCTAAGCACTGAAGAATTGATGCTTTTGAACTGTGGTGTTGGAGAAGACTCTTGAGAGTTCCCTGGACAGCAAGAAGATCAAACCAGTCCATTCTAAAGGAGATCAGCCCTGGGTTTCTTTGGAAGGAATGATGCTAAAGCTGAAACTTCAGTACTTTGGCCACCTCATGCGAAGAACTGACTCATTGGAAAAAACTCTGATGCTGGGAGGGATTGGGGGCAGGAGGAGAAGGGGACGACCGAGGATGAGATGGCTGGATGACATCACCGACTCTATGGGCGTGAGTCTGAGTGAACTCCAGGAGATGGTGATGGACAGGGGGGCCTGACGTGCTGCGATTCACGGGGTCGCAAAGAGTCAGACACGACTGAGAGACTGAACTGAACTGAACTGAACTGAATGTCTCTTTTCCTCTATAGAACTGGAACCAGTTTGTAATTATCCACGTACATCTTCTCTTCTGGGCCTCCTGTGTCTAGTCGAGGGGCTGGAAAGCCTTCTTGAAAAGGGCTATCTGGTAAATAGTTCAGGCTCTGTGAACAAGGTGGTCCCGATCTCAACTATTCAGCCCTGCTGTCAGCCTGGGAGAGTGGGTGCAGGCAGTGCTTGTGCGATTAGGCGTGGCTGTGTTACAATGACGTTTCATTGAAAAACGCAGCTGGCGGCCTGATTCAGGACACACGCCGTGGTTTTCTGACCCATGACCTTATCCTCATTGTTATGTAGGGATGATAATAATACTAATCTCCTCTGTTGATCTGAGAATTGAATGAGAACATGCAGGTAAGCTACCGATGGAATAAAACTCATATTTTATGGCAAGATGGAGAAGGAAATGGCACCCCACTCCAGTGTTCTTGCCTGGAGAATCCCAGGGACGGCAGAGCCTGGTGGGCTGCCGTCTCTGGGGTCGCACAAAGTCGGACACGACTGAAGTGCCTTAGCAGCAGCAGCAACATGGCAAGACAGAAAATTAAGCATAAAAATTTTCTCTGCCCATTTGGAGCAGGGTTAATGCACCTGCACTCATCAGCCCTCCTTAGGAGAAAATATTCCATCTTAATCTCATAAAGGGCCACAACTTCTTAGAAGATACTTCCTTCTTACTCTTGTAAGGGGTCATGAAGACCCTTGACCCCCTATTCAACTTGCAAGTGTCGACCTGTGTTGTATAAACTGTCAGCCCATCACTTAATAAAGAAACTTTGTCTCAAAACTTATATGCAAGTGTGACCTCTAACAGGTGGAACTCTGAGCTTTCTGCAAGACTGTCTCCCGGTTATAATCCTAAGGTTGACTGGAGTACAATTTTCAATTCTTTCTTAGGTTGACTATCTCATTAGTCACTACTAATTTTCATCACTACTTGGCTCAGTGTTTGGCATGTAGCTTTTTATTTTCATATTTTCTTAATTAAGCGTTTAATAAGTGTAAATTTTGTCCTGACTCCTGAAATTATTTTATAAGCCTGTTTAGTGCATCTGCTCATGAACCTGTTGGCTGGGTCTGGTTCCTTGTCATGATCTTGACCGGCGGGTCTCTCATGCTTAGAGGATTCTGAGTGCTTAAAACTGCACCTCCCCCTCCCCCCCGAAATACCAGGTGATTTTAATAAAGACTGAAAATGAAAATGTCAGTTGCTCAGTCTTGTCTGACTCTGTGTGACTCCAAGGACTGTGGTCCACCAGGCTCCTCTGTCCATGGGATTTCTCAGGCAAGAATACTGGCGTGGGTAGCCGTTCCCTTCTCCCGGGCGTCTTCCCAGCCCAGGGATTGAACCCAGGTCTCCTGCCTTAGCAGGCAGATTCTTGACTGTCTGAACCACCAAGAAGGACCCTAATAAAGACTGGACACATCCCTAAGACAACCTGACAGGAGCGGCGTGGCTAATTGCTCTTCGCTGAGGACGTTACCTGTCATTCCATCTTCAGACAGCCTCCTGCAGGGAATGGGTTTCAGATTCACCTGGGAAGCTCAGCGATCTCATGGATGCATAATAAAGACATCACCTGACCAGAACCCCCTGAGGTTAGAGTGTCCTAGAAGTGATTAAAAGCTATTTCACTGAGTGTTACTCTTCAAGTGAATGAATATTCTGATCAGTAGGGCTGTTTGAACTGAACTACTTGTTAAGTGGTAACTTGATTTGCTGTTTTGATAAGTCTGATGAAGTGCGTTTGAACATTAGCAGAAATTTAGCAGACATTCCGACCTGTTTGTACAATTACCCCTAAATTGTAGGAATTATCCGCTCATTAATACTGCCATTTGCTCTTGGGCTAAGGCATGTAGTGAGTGCGTGGTAATCAGAACGAAACTGGAAACAAATGAGCAGCTTGGTCAGCCGTCACAAGTGAAGCTGCTTCAGAGCAGCTTTGTGCCGCATCAGGCTGCAGAGAAGCAGTTGAGGGGGGCTTAGCACCTTGCTTTAGTCTAATTACATTGGCGTTTGAGACTTTATTGTGGCAAACCTATATTT